>OX439485.1:104163790-104271253 GCA_949320155.1 Melangyna quadrimaculata | reverse complement strand
TGAACAGGCAAAGAGCTTTCTTGCCTGCTGATCGTCAACCGGTCGTGAAGAAAATATGGGACATTTTTTTCTATGGGTATAAGACATCTGTATAATTTATTATTTGTGATGGTAGCTAAGAAGAAATGGATACTAAGAATCTTCAATCAGGGTGCAATTAAGAGGTAGCGAGTGTTAAAGTTGCATACAAATGTTGCAACATTGCGTTATTTTATCAAAGCTGAATTTTTGATATGCCTTAGGGGATGGTGTCATTTACTTTATTGGACACTTGCCAGGCATCTACAGTCGGGCCTAACGTGAGCCAGACACTTAAAATATGTCAAACTAATCGTGCCATTTACGTCGTAGTTTTAAAGCTTATATTTATATGTTTTATCGGCAACTGTTGAAAAATAATTCCCCATCAGCTTTACATATACAGTGGGGCGTATTCATCAGCCAAACATTTAAAAACAGATAAAATAAGCGAAAACGACAAGTTTTAGTAAAAAAGAATTATTATTTTGACAGTTTTAAGGTGATGTAAGGCTCCGCTTCAGGTGTCTTGCTGATTAGAAAATATTGTAGAATATTTGCCTACAGAAAACATAAAATCTTGTTTTGATTCTGTTATGTAAATGGCACGATTAGTTTGACAGATTTTAAATGTCTGGCTCACGTTAGGTCTCACTGTAGATGTAGATGGAAAGTTTCAAAAAAATTAAAAAAAATTAAATGACGCTATCCCCTAACTCATATCAAAAATTCAGCTTTGATAAAATAACGCAATGTTGCAATATTTGTATGCAACTTTAACACTCGCTACCTCTTTGTTGATCTACTTTTCTTCATATTTGCAGACGAAGATACATGTAAATCCAGCATTATCCTCATTAGTGGACTTTTCCAAAATGGTTGTGTTCTGAATAAGTTAATTTTTTTCCTTAAGGTTGAAATTTCATTTTATTGTAATTGTAAGGGGGAAAATACCGCTAATATCGCGAAAAATATGAGATATCGCAAAATGAAATTTTACACCGAGAACTTAAAAAAAAAATCACACGTTTTGCGATACATCGCGCAATCTGGCAAGATTGGTCCCTGAGCCAATAAATGAGTCCCTTTTGACTCAAAATTACTTAGTTTTTCAGATTTTTTTTTAAATTCCTGGTTAGATAAGAACACAAATATAACAGGCATAACAAATATTACAAACAAGTTTATAGTGGGTGGTTTTTTCCTAAGTTGCATATTTTCAAAGTTATAAAGGAAATGGAAAAGTTTTAAGGAACTATTTCAGGTCTAAATTTTTGCTTACTCCTAAGAGTAATGGCCAAATCACAATCACGCGTTAGGTCGCTCCGACTTTGACAGGCTTTTTACCGACTTTACGATATCACGTGTCATTAAGCGCGACCCTAAAATTTGCAAAACAGAATGTCGCGTCACGCTTCGGGCTTTGACAAGATAGGAATTTGACAGAATAAAAGATCTGTTTCTTTAGATTAATTTCTCATAATTTCCTTGCGGAAAATGGAGAAGTAAGAGTGTCTCTGTTTTTGTTTTATTTTTTGGTGTGTAGAAATTTGTCAAATGTTTGAGAAGAATAATGCAGGGTCAAACAGGAAAAGCCAAACAAAGATCAACAACTCCATGAAACGAAAGAACTGTTGTGAAATGGAATCATGAATGGATCGATGTTCATGAGTAGGTATGTTTTTACACTTTTCCGGCGAAATCGTCGCCCACTACTTAAACATCACAAGACCAGCAAATCATTCCATATATATTTATAATACTGAAGTGATCTGTTTATGGAAATTGTACACTTGTTCTATTTTTGAATGAATAGACAGAAATGAAGATAAAACCCAAGTTTGCCCGCTAAGTTCTACTATTTCGGGGAGTTGAGAAAATCCAAAGTTGATCAACTCTAGAGTTGAAAATAAAAAGTTGAAAATGTCAATACTTTGAGTCAGTAGCGGATCTAAGATTTGGCTGTGGGGGGGGGGCTTGGAGTTTGGAAATCCAGTTTGTAAATTGTTGTTTATTTCATCTACGAGCTTAAAAGCTTAACAGATTACATTGTAAGTTGGTTAATAAATAATAATACAAAATATTATAAATAAATAAACTTAAAATATATATTAACAATTAAATAGTTAGGTAGATATGTATGTAAATATGTAAATGAACTTAAAAATAAACAACAAATTTTTAAGGTCTTAAAAATAAATAATATAATACATTCTTAAATTTATCTCTAGAGAGAATTAAGTCAATATGATCATACACATTATTAAACTCCCTGACTGACCTTGAAACAGATTCATTTAAACCGTAGTTCGTACTATGCTTTGCCTCAGAAAGAAGATGTCTTTCCCTCAATGGCCTCATTGGAGCATATATACATATTAAGGAAAGTAAAGTAGGACACTTAATGTGGTAACAAAGAATATCACGCACAAAAACTATATCATGAATTGTTCTCCTGGATTTGAGAGATTGCAAGCCTAAAAGACTTTGTCTTGCTTGTGAACATGGACAAAAATTCCAACGCATTTTAAAAAACACATATTTTGTAAAACGGTTCTGAACTCTCTGAATTCTATGTGAATATAATTGTTGAGAAGGGTTCCATATGACGTCCGCGTACTCAAGATTGGGTCTTACTAAAGCAGAAAATAAAGAAACAAGTGTATATGGGTCGGAAAAATTGATGGATTTTCTTTTAATGAACCCCAACATTGAATTTGCCTTAGCAACAATTGCATCAATATGAAGGGAAAATGAAAATTTTGAGTCAAAAAGAACACCTAGATCCTTAACTTTTGATGTTCTTTGAAGAGGACTACTATCCAGAGAATACGGAAATTCCAACGTAAAACGTTTGCGAGAGAGGGAAATAATAAAGCATTTTTTGATATTAAGGTTTAAGCAGTTTGACTGACACCAGTGAGCCAAATTATCAAGATCTTTTTGAAGTTTAAGGCAGTCATCAATAAATGTTATCTTTAAAAATATTTTAAGATCGTCAGCATAAATGAGGCACTTGCTAAAGGTGATATAATTGATAATATCATCAATAAACATAATGAAAAGCAATGGGCCAAGGTGACTCCCCTGTGGAACACCCGAAGTACATTTAATTGACCTTGAAGTAAAATCCTCTATTTTTACTTTTTGGACCCTTCCAATTAAATATGAAGATATCCATTTTAGTAAGCTTGAATGAATTCCGAAAGCATCAAGCTTAAGAAGCAGAATGTTGTGGTTAACCGAATCAAAAGCTTTACTAAAATCTGTATAAATAGCATCTGATTGGCTTTTTTTTTCGGTAGCATCCACAACAAATGTCGAGAAGCATGACAGGTTGGAAACAGTTGACCTTCCCGAAATAAATCCATGTTGAGATTCATTTAAATGTTCTTTCACAAGAAAATCAAGTTTATTTTTCACTAGGCTTTCAAAAAGTTTTGGAATTGCGGATAACTTGCAGATACCTCTATAATTTTCTATATTGTTTTTTGATCCCGATTTAAAGATGGGGATTAAGAAGGAAGATTTCCACTCATCTAAAAATATACCAGATGAGAGTGATAATTCAAATATAGTAAACAACGGTGAACAAAGAGACTCAGAACATCTATTAAGAATTAAAGCAGGAATTCCGTCTACACCAGGATTAGAATTTGGTTTAAGAGAGTTAAGTGCGTTTAAGACATCAGAATATTCTAAATGTATGGATCCAATATCTACCTTAGGGACATTCCCTGATGGAGAAAAGGTGGAGTTAAAATCTGAATAAACAGACTCAAAAAACTGAGCAAAGAGTTCTAAAGTTTTGATAACATCAGTGGATTCATTACCTTTGAAATTCATATAATTTGGGATTCCAATAGACTTCCGTTTTGAGTTTATAAAAGACCAAAAACGTTTGGGATCACTCTTCAAGTCAAGCTCAGTATTCAAAATATAATTTCTGTGCGTGAATTTACTAAGGACAATAAAATCCTTACGTAATTTACAAAAGTAATTTTTATCAACCGAATTCTTCGTTCTTTTAAACTTAGCAAAAGATTTATTTTTAAGATTTTTGAGATGAGCCAATTTCTTATTATACCATGGAGGTTTGGACATATTCTTTTTGGTTTTATGTGGCACAAATAAATTAAAAGCATTATATAAGATACCGATGAAATGATCGAAGGTGTTCTTCAAGTTTAAATTATAAAATTCAATTTTCCAGTCAACGGTTTCAAGATAATTATTGAGTTCAATAAAATTTGTTTTTGAAAAATTAAATGAATTGGTATAGTGATTAACACTTTTTAAATAACTGTATACATGAAGTTCAATAAATAATTCTTTATGATGAATCGAGTTATTTAACAAAGAAAATGGAACAATTTCACTCACATAAGCATTAGATTCATCCTGAGGAATAAATACTAAATCCAGAATTTTGTACAAACTATTTACAACTGTATTAACTTGATATAAATTAAGAGCAAACAAGTGATCAATGAAAGTTATTTCAGTATCTCTTTTTAGATTACTAGGTATAAGCATATATTCAGAATCAGAATACGACCAATTAACATCACTTAAATTAAAATCGCCTATTACACACAATTTTTGCAAATCGTTATTCAATTTGTTAACATAATCAATGTTAGCCAAGTGCTTTTCGTATATATCAACATTACTTTTAGGCGGAATATAACTTACAATAAAATATATAAAAGTACCTGGTACAAGATTAATTAAAACGCAAATTTGCTCAACATCTGTGATCGGTAGTGTTACAAATTTGCAAGTTATGCATGAACGGACAGCTACCATAACACCACCTCCACGATCCTCAGCGCAAATGCAGCGATCCTTTCGAAACACTATGTATGTACTGTCGAAAATTTCTGAGTCAAAAATTCCGCTCCATAGCCAGGTTTCAACAATAATAATTAAGTCATAATCAGCATGACTTGATGCAAGAAATTTGAAGTTATGTAACAGAAAACGAATTTTGACATCACTTTTCCTTTAATAATAGCCGTGTTTTTTGTGCCTTTATATCCGCTCCTATCGCGCTTTATAATTTTTTCAAAACGAAGCACAATAAGAAGAGTTTGGGATTGATGTGTTAAGCATGGGAATTTTTTTTAAAAGCCAATATTAAGGCTCAGCAAAACATGGTAGTATAACTTATTTTATAACTTTAAGTTCTAGCCACGTTACCACACGAACAACTTCGTTTATTTATAGGTATATTGCTTAATAATTGATTAGGTATCAAGTGCCCACCTTTGTACATTATGTAAGTGTTTGTTTAAATTAGCTGAAGGTATGCTTTCAACTGCACCTTTTTAACAAAATTTAAAAACTCTTTGTAATGCTAGTTCAGAAAAATGATATTTAAGTGGTTTAAGCTCATATGTATTTTGAAAGTATCAGTCCTCTGAGATCTCATTTTCTTTAATTAGTCAAAGCAACGAACCTACCTGTTTTCTTCAAATTGTCACTGGAAAGCATGATTTTGTGGATCCAAAAATAAAATATCAAAATTTCAAGACTTTTAATCGGGCATAAGAAAAGCTCTAAGAAATAAGCTGCACGGCTCAATTCTGCAAGTGTCAATGAATTTTCGTTTACACTGCACCTACATACACTTTCTATTCCTGCTCAAAAAATGTGTCGATAAATTTTAAGCCACTCAAGAGTCTATAGAGATTGTAAATATTCATGTCCACCTGCAAGATTTTTCTGAGTTCACAGAGTTTCTACGCTTTTGGAATTTGGCTCCTCGACTAGAGAAGTAGTATTGAATTGCTTAGCCCAAAAATAGTTTTGTACGTATTGCATTGTACCTTTGAAATCTTAAAAAGTAAGCCCCAAAATGCCCCAGCCAAGGCCGTAAGAAACAATTCCTGTTGTATTAAACATTTACACTAAGCTTTACACCCCGGTGTTCTCAATTAGCCTCAATTGCCTTTCTTTCGTTAAATTAGCTAAGTTCTTAGAGTAGGTAAACAGTTGTTGCTTTTGACATGTAAATGTTAAGCCCCGACCACGTTTTCTTAAATTATATCTTCAAGCTTTAGTTCCAACTTCGGACTTTGAAAATCCTTAGACCTATGCCCCAAAAGCTCTCTGGAATAGGGTTAGTTTTTAGGGAGTTAGTTCTTTAACCCTGACTACGTTTTTTGTCCAATATTCTCAGACCTTATTAGTCCCAAGTTGTTTTTTTTTTAGTTTTCTGGGTTTTGTTTTAAGGGGAAATTGTCGTTGCATGAAACATGTCCATTATTCATAGCCCCAAATTGTTTTTTTTTTTTCAATTCACTTCATAGGATTTAGCCCCAACCTTAGGGCTTAGAAAAGAAGTTGCAGAACATGTAAATTGTTCAGCCCCAACCACGTTATTTTGTCCATCAAAATGCTCATCTTAACAATATTTTAGACGAATATAAAACTTAACACGTTGTAATGTATTGCTTTATATATTTCAAATTATTTTAGCAATCGGCTGTGGGGGGGGCTTTAGCCCCTATAGCCACCCCCCTGGATCCCCCACTGCTTTGAGTGAATAAAAACTATTTCTCAAGTTGACTGTAAAAATCGCAGAGTATTCTTCAACTTTAACTGAATAAATAAGGCCTTAGAGTGTATAAAAACTATTTCTCAAGTTGACTGTAAAAATCCCAAAGTTATATTCAGCTTTGAGTGAATAAATTAGGCCTAAAAGTTTGTATACAATCTCCGCAACTTTGTAGATGTTGCAGAATCTGTTCGTTCTCTCATCTATATTTGCACGACGACTTTTGAGTCATGCCTTTTTTTGAAATTAAATGCGTGCGAACGAGAACAAAATCTGTACTCACCTTCGTGATAATCTAACAAATTTCGCCAAGTCATGGCTCAAAAGTCGTCGTGCAAAAGCAGACGCTGAAAATGGACTGAGGACTGAAAAGTACTCATCATACACAGAACTTACTTTTTTCCCTGTCTATCATCGTATAGTGCATACCTCATAAACTATTATATCAAAATATCATTTCATTAAAATGCAAAACTTACCTTATCTAAGTATATACATTATATTGTGCGTTTAGTCACTAGGTATGTATTGCAAGTAAATAAAATAGTGTCTTTTAATTTCTATTAAGAAAACCTACTTGAAGAATAAAAATACTCTGGCATCAGTGGTACGCAAACCGTCCAACGGGGGGTAGGTACTGAAAAAACAGCTGTGAAGAATTATTTTTTTCTTTTGAAATGAAATAAAATATAGAATAGATTTCACAGGAAATTGATTAATTTTATTGCTTTTGGTAATGTTAATAATATGTATTTTGATTCAATCAATACAACTATAAAATGTAGGTATCTGCTGGAATAATTAAAATAAAAAAATACATACCTAATTATGTATGCAATTTGGTTTGCAGAATCTCCATACGAAGTACTGGATACTGAACCACATTAAAAAAAAACTCATATTAACTAGATAATTTCACTGCTGCTGTTTTTGCTTTTATTAATCGAGTCACACAGATAAATAAAATATTTAGTTTTTTATTGATACAAATTATTGAAAGAGTTTTTTTAAAATAAGAAATGCTTAAAGGCTCTCCCAAACCAATGCGGAACATTCGTTGCGGCGAAAAAACATTCGCATGTCAAAATTTATTTACATGGTGATATATGAGAGTGCCCACACCAACGCGGCGGAGAAACATATGAAAAAATTTTGAGTGACGAATGTTTTTTCGCCGCAACGAATGTTTCGCATTGGTTTGGGAGAGCCTTAATTGAATAAAAACTTTCGCACCCAAATTAAATCTAACCACAACAAAAATAAAATGAGAATTGTGAACTGTCAAAGCGAAGCCAGAATAGGAAATAGATCTATTCGGGCGTTGGAGCTCGCGCTTACGATATTTACGATCTGAAGCGACGCAACGCCTGAGGTAACATTTTGGTTTGTTTCATACGAATTCATTGTTTCTATTTAATTTGTCAAAGTCGGAGCGACCTAACGCGTGATTGTGATTTGGCTATAATGCAATAGAAACGCTTTCAAAATTTGCAAAATATATATATAAGATATTGAAGTAATTCCACTACCGTATTATTAAGCTTACATCTTTTAAGGATTTGCTTGCACAAAATTAAATAAAATTGTAAACAATTTGTTTTACTTCCTCAAGTTGTTGAACTTCATTTGCAGTTTGATCTTGCTCAAATTTAACCATACAAAATATTTCACAGAGAAAAAAGAAGTAGATTTGGCCTTCTTTTTGTAAAATTGAAGTAGGTTGAAGCAGAGATTTTTAAAAGGAAGTAGTTTTCAATTTTTTGGCGATGGTGCGAAGTAGAAAAAAGATTTTAAAATTAATTGAAAAAAAAAGAAGTAGATCTACTTCAATTGAAGTAAAGTGGTAGTACTGGCCTATAGTGATTACTATTTATTTTTTTTCGAAACCATAGCTCAATGTGACAAGATTAGGTGCCAGTTATAGCCATCATTGAAAAAGTTAGCTGTTCTTTTTGAGAACCTTCGAAAGTTTAATCATTGAATATTTTAATGCTGAAATATGGCTTACGACTTCAGAATTATTTCTTTTCCAAAAAAATTCATTTTGACCCATATCTTCCCCATAACGTAACTTTTAATTTTTTCAATGATCATTGGTAAGGTAGTTCATCATTGAAAAATTAAAAGTCATTTTATGAGAAAAGTTGTACCAAATTGAATTTAGTTTTCCCTGGAAATAATTATTAAGTCAATAAGCTTTACTTTTGCATCAAAATAATCATTTATTTTTTCTTCAAAATCTCTCAAAATTGACAATTAATATTTTCAATGATGGTTTTCAATGATAGCTATAACTGGCCCCTTAGGTATAAATACTAAGGGTGTCCATCAGCGTTACCACTTCCGGAAAAAAAGTCGAAGTAGATTTGAAGAAAAAAGGAAAGTAGATTGACAAAAGTCGAAGTAGATTCTAAAATTAAATTGTTTTCTATTTTCTTACAAAAATAAGAACACGGCATTAAAAATAAACGAAAAAAATTTCAGTCGTTAAAAAGTTTTAAGAAACAAAAAAAAAAGCTCTAAACATGCATTGATATTGGTTTTTCATTTAGTTTGTATATTTTCCATCTACCAACTCATATTTTTGAAAATAAGCCAACAATTTTTTTGGTGGTTCGAATATTTCGTTTTTTAATACATTTTTCTGTTTGATCAGTTCTTTGCAGATCAAAATACTTTCCACAATTCCGCAGAGGAGTTTATTGGTTGTTTCGTATTCAATGAAGTGCATTTCAGCGAACTTTCGCTCTGCTGCTGCGGAACTATGGGACATAACTTCCAAGTTTAGCATAAACTCAGAAAGTTCTTGAAACATTGGTTTTTCAACCGTATTTTTTGTTTTAATTCACTCCAAAAGATGACACCACCTTTTTCAGGTGTAAATTTTTGTACAAATCTATTGTTTACTCCTAAATGTAATGGAATGGAAACGCTTTCAAAATTGGCAGAATAGTTCGCATACTACCATTTTATATTTTTTTTGATTAAGATATTGAAGTAATTCCACGTCCGTACTATTAAGCTTAAATCTTTTAAGGATTTGCTAACACAAAATTAAATAAAATTTTAAATAATTGTTTTTTACTTCCTCAAGTTGTTAAATTTCATTTTTAGTTTTATCTTGCTCAATTTAACCATAAAAAATATTTCACAGAGAAAAAAGAAGTAGATTTGGCCTTTTTTTTGTAAAATTGAAGTAGGTTGAAGCAGAGATTTTAAAAGGAAGTAATTTTCAATATGTTGGCGATAGTGCGAAGTAGGAGGTAAATTTTAAAATTAATTTTTTTTTTTTTTTTTTTTATATTCCACGCGCGCAAAAGGGGTTATGGCTACCCTTAAAATGTTTTTAACACAGCACGAGCGATTAGGTAAGTAGGAGAGGATTTAGAAGGAGATACCGATGCACATTGGTTTTGAACGTTTGCACATCGAAATGGGAGGGGAAAGTCGAGTCAGGTAAAGCATTCCACATTCGTGTGGTGCGACTGAAGAAAGAATCTCTGTACATTACAGTACGTCCAAAGTTGGGCTCGAGGGTGAACTGATGGGCATTCCTAGAAGCGCGAGTATTACGGTTGAATTTTTTAAGGGGGGGAATGCAACTGGCTATTTCACTAGAACACTGATTATAATAATAGCGATAAAAAAGAGAAAGACACGAAACATTACGGCGGTGTTCGAGAGATGTAATTGTTTCTGTTATAGATCTTTCGCCTATCATTTTTAAAGCTCTCTTTTGAATTCTGTCCAACAAACTCAAGTGAGTTCTTGGAGCTCCTGCCCAAACATGAGAATTGTACTCAAGTTTTGGACGAATAAAGGCTTTGTAGATCACAGCCAGATCAGAAGGGGAAAAAAACTTCTTGCATCTACGGAGAAAACCTAAACACTTAGCAGCGTTTTTGGCGACATCAAATATGTGGTCATTCCACAAAAGGTGGTCTGTGACACACATACCGAGAACTGAGAGCTGTTCGGTTTCCTCGATGCAAGTGCCGCTCATGGATAGCGGCATTGGGGGTGGGTTTCGCTTTAACGACAGGAGACAACATTGCGTTTTAGAAGCATTAAATTCTACGCGGTTTTTGATTCCCCATTGGACAATGCTGTCGAGATCAGAATTTAATGAGCTTATCATACGCTGCCGTTCAAGTTCCACATCCGAAGGACATGGATGAGAATCTGTAAACGAATATGAGAAGCTGAGGGTACTGTCGTCAGCGAAACAGTTTAATGGATTAGAAGTTTCAGACAAAAGATCATTTATAAAAATAAGGAAGAGAGTCGGAGACAAAACGGAGCCCTGGGGCACACCAGCATTTATTTTGTGGATTTCAGACTTGAAACCGTCCAATACGACTTGTATTGAACGGTCCGAAAGGTAATTTCTAATCCAACGAAGAAGAGGTTCATCGAAACCAAATGCGCGCATTTTCGATAAGAGAGCTTGGTGCCAAACTCTATCAAACGCTTTTGAAATATCAAGTGCAATAATCTTACTTTCTCCAAAACGATGTAAAGATTTGTTTCACTGTTCGGTGAGATATACCATCAGATCACCAGTGGACCTATTGCTACGAAAGCCGTACTGCCGGTCATTAAGAAGCTTTCGTTCCTCGAGATATTTCTTGAGCTGGAAATTAATCAGCGTTTCCATGACCTTGGAAAGAAGGGACGTAAGTGCAATTGGCCGATAGTTAGAGGGTGAAGAAGATACGCCTTTTTTAGGGACAGGCTGGACAAATGCTGTTTTCCATCCACTCGGATAGAGACCAGTAGAGTAGGACAGATGGAAAAGCTTACGCAGTGGTTTTGCCAGCGTTGAAAAACACCTCTTCAGAACAATGGGAGGGATACCATCCGGGCCAGCGGATTTGTGTACATCGAGATCCTTTAGAACTCTAGCAACTGCACGAGTGCGAAAGAAGATTTGTCCCATAAAATCATTTACGCTCTCAAGTACAGGAGGAGTCATAACACTTTCTGGCAGTATCGAATTAACAGCAAACTGTGCTGCAAGCAAATTGGCTTTATCTTGCGAGCTGACAAAAGGAGTATCATTGAAGACGAGCGTTGGAACCGAGGACGAGGTGGTATTTCGTATGTTTTTTACAAATGACCAAAAATTTTTACTACCTTTGGGACATTGTAGTATTTTTTGTCGTAATTTTTGATCATGTAAAAATTTGGTTCTTCGAATATGAACGTTACAGGTCTTTCTAGCTTGTTGAAACTTTTTCCGGTTTTCCTCTGTAGGCTTGGCTTTATAACATCGGAAGCTTACTTCTCTAACCCTAATAACCTCTTTACAGCTCGAATCAAACCATGAGTTTTCTTTGGGTTTGATAGATTTCACCCTATTCGGGATAAAATTTCTCATTCCACAAAGAATCAAGTTTGTAATCATATCTGCACTGGCGTCAACATCACTATCGAGGAAGCATAGTGACCAGTTAAAGCTCTTGAAGAAATTATTGAGACCGTCCCAGTTGGCTTTCTCGTATTGCCAAACGGTTCTCTTTGGGATTTTTTCTTTAACTGTGATTTGGTGGCACGAGAAATTTGCAGATATGACACAATGGTCTGATGAGCCTAGAGGAGATAATACACTAATAGTGTATTTATTCGGGTCAGAGGTAAGGAACAAGTCTAGAGTGTTGGCGATTTGACCTGCAACGTCAGGAATCCGAGTAGGCTCGTCAACAAGCTGAGTCAGGTGGTTTAACTCAGCAAAAATCTCGACATACCTTCCTTCGGGTGTTGTCTGACCAGAATAGCGTAGCCACGAAGAATTGTGTACATTGAAATCGCCCGTAACAACGATTTCACTGTGCGGATAATGGGAAACAATTCGCAGGATTGAATCGGACAGCGCATCGAATTCGTTAGAAGTCGAATTACTATCCAAACTTGGGCTACGATAAATGAAACATGTATGTATGATGTGCTTATTGACGGTGTATTTTAACCACATGAAGTTAAAGTTTGTATTTAAACAAGGGCCATATTGTGGTTGAAGCTGATAAGCCACATCATTACGTACATATATTGCGAGACCGTGGTGTAGGAAAAATAAAGGCACTAAGCTATAACCAGGTAGGCTAAATTCGGAGTAATCAGAATTTTCACCTACCTGGGTTTCACTTAGTGCCAAGACTGCTGGCCTGTTTTTTACAGTATGTACGTACACAGCACAGAAATTCCTTCTCAGCCCCCGAATGTTGCTAATATCGACCCTAAATTCACCTACCATTACGAAAAAACAAACGTTAAAAACCAAATCAGACAGTTATCTATGCTGATATTGAGTTTGGGCCCCAATAAAACTTCACAATACAAAACACTACCAGTGTTATGCCTTAGTAGTATGTATTGATCCGCCCCTGGAAACCCAAAACCAATATCCGCAATTTGTCTGATTTACTTCGACTCAATCAATTACATACATTATATGAGATGTATGTAATGACTAAGCCGAAAGCAATGTGAATGATGAGGGAAGGAGAGATAAGGAAAATTTACCGCTTGCTGATTTTAGTTTTGTGGAGCATCAGGTTCATGAGCATGGTGCACTTTTGTTGTTGTTTTTGTACACAAGCACAAGCACTGGCACTGACACTGGCACTTTCTCTTTATTGCAATTTTTTTTGTGTATTTTATTATTTTAATAGGCTATTGATTTTGATTAGGCAGGGATTTATCGATTTATTATTAAAATTTCAAACTGATAAAGGTGATGGTATATGGACAGGGGTTGGTTTAATATTTTTTTTTTTTTTTTTTTTTTAATTTATTTGTTGGGGTATTGGCCGCGGTAAAGTTTTCAACTTCCGACACGTCTGGTCGCGGTGGGATGCGATTCGGTACTGAAAAAAAAAAATTGAAAAAAAGAAGTAGATCTACTTCAATTCAAGTACTGGTGTCCATCTTTTGTCTTTAAAAGAGAACATGCTCTCTTTTTTCACTCTGATCGTTTTTACACTATCTTTTTCTTTAGGGATCTATTTTTGTTCTCTATTTTCTTAATGAGGATCATAGGTCACAATTTTTTGTGAGTGAGGTTTCTTATGAGGTGGTCACAATTTCGTATTCTGTGGGAGCCCTATTAAGAAACCTCACAAGAACAGCGTGAGATGTGATCTGATAAGGAGCAGATCATAATTTTTAAGTTTTTATAAGGCGAGTTCACCACGAGTTAAAAGGTTATTGTGACTTGTGAGGCATCAGTGAGGTCGCAGAATAAGGCTGTAAGATTTCGTTGTAGGATAAATTTTATAATAAATTAGGAATATATTTTCAAATCTTCTATACAACTTTTAAAGGATAGAGTTATACAGGGTGTCCCGTAAAGGATGGTCCAAACTGAAACTGGTGAAAGACTAGGTTATGACCTATCAGAATTTGGTAACTTGTTTATACCGAATCATAACGGTTTTCGAGTAACGGCTATTTTTCGAAATTTATAAAAAAAAACTTTATTTTGAACCAGTTTTTTGCTCACCCTGTTCATAATTGACTTTTGTTTTTTACAATTTTTACACTTATTTATTATTTAATTATTATTACTAAATGAAAAAATGTTCATTTACATCACCATTTGCCTACAAACTAAAAGATAAACTTGAACTTTGACCAAACTTAATTTTTGAACTCAATTTTCATAAAAGTTTCATGAATAAAATTCGTATGACACAATACACGTTTTATCTTCCAAAAATATCCCGTTTTTCTGAAATTTGTAAAAAGGTATAAAACTTGCTAAAGCAGTGCTCAGATAGAAAGTTATAACCGTTTGAATCCAATAAAACAGGTTAAAAATAAAACAAAAATAAAACATTTTTGTTCAAGTATATCGATAAAATTAAAATATATTTTCAAATATAACTCCGACAAAGCTGAATTTTGGTGGAGAGCTTCATTTTGATGTCTTATGCAATTTTAAATAAAAACATTAAATTTGGGCAAGGACTTTCGATTTTGTAGGGTGAAATGTGAAAAGTCCAGTATTTTTAAAGATTTCTCGAAAACCACCAGGCTTTTTTAAGAAATATCTTTGGAAAAATTGTAGCTTATAATATTCTACAAGGAATAGATAACCATAATTTGTTTGTTAGTCTAATCGTTTTTGAGACAAATGAGCGCAAATGCAACGGTGTGGAAAATATCACATTAAAGTAAGCCCACATTTTGTCACTGTTTTTTCAAAATCTCTTGCTCCGGCGAAAAAAGTGGTTGATCTTTTTTGTGCGGAATTTTAATAGCTACGGTTTTTCCAAAGACAGTTCTTAAAAAACGTGATGCTTTTCGAGAAATTTTCAAAAATACTGGACTTTTGCCCTTTTTAAATAAATAATAATTTTAACTATGTGACTGTAAGACCTCAGGTCTTTTAAATGCAATGCACGGCACTAGTTAGAAGCAATAGAAGGAAAGATTTTGTTGGCACAGTGGATTGAGAATAGATGTTAATTATCTCATGAAATTCCACGGGTGGCATCCAGTTGAAGTTGGGGAATAAAGAAAAGAATGCTACCTAGTCTAGGGATCGAACCCACAAGTCCAGGTTAGCAGTCAAACACTATTTTTTTTTTTTTTTTTTTTTAATTCATTTTTATTTTTCATTTTTCTTATAATTATCTTAAAGCTAGACAAAAATTCATGAAAAACTAGCCTACTTATCAATATCTTAAAAATAACTTACTGGCCCTAAGCGGGCGCTCTAATTAAACAATAACTTAATATCAATAACAATAACAATATCTATCATTGATTTTATTTTTTACCAAGAAAGATTCTTAAAAAAACTTGGAACTTTATCATTTTTTTTTTTATTTCTTATATAAAACTTAAAGCTAATTAAAAACTAATTAAAACTAATCAAAACTACTTAGAACTACTATAAAACTACTTACAACTACCTTAAAACTAGAACAGCCACAGCAAGCATTTTTAACTTTTTTAATTTTTTAGTTTAGTTTTTTTTGATTTTATATTTTTTTTTTTTTTGTGGTGCCACCCAGACCAAGACAGGAAAACTAAGTCAACTATATTGTATCTACTTCTTGATTTAACCACAAAAACTGGTTCTCTTGTTTTACCCTGTCTCTCCGGTCACAATCGGACACAGTCCTACTCAACCGAAGGCGCTCTGCTCCGCCCTGTGCGAGGACGTCTCGACTATAAAGGAGTCGCCTATCTACAGTTCTGCGGCCGACGTGGTAGATTAGCGGAACCGCCGCTCTATGCTGTATCAACCCTCGACTGTCTAAATAGAGGAAAGCATCGGGTGGGATAAATCCACTTAAACGCACACTCTCGTAGTAATCAGTGTTCGGGTAGTAAGCCCCAAAAATTAAGCTATTGGCTGAGGACATCGCTCTTGCAATGTGACCCCGAATCAGCTTTATTATAAAATTATCGATTCTGTTAATGTTGGCTCCATTGTAAAGAACCTCGTTGGAATAATAATGTTTGTACTCCGACTCTGGTGTTCTGTCTAATCCGAATCTTTTCCATTTGAGATGGGGCAACGTTGAACCACACCGGGCATCCATAGGCAATCATTGGCCGGATAAGGGCCATGTAGCAAATCACCATAACCCTGCTGTCAAGACGGCTGCTATAAAACAACCGTTTTGTCAGGGCAAAAGCTCCCCTGGCTCTGGTCAGAGCAGCATTTATATGTCTGTCGAAATACAAATACTGATCCATCCAGATGCCAAGGTACTTTACTACACTTTTATTCGCCAGTGGATGTCCATGTGGCCTTACGATCACCAGCTTGCGCCAGTTCTTTCTTGTACCGCTAGGGGCTCAATGCAATGGGGTCATGAACAGAATAGTTTCGGATTTGTGAAAGTTGATTTTCAACTTCCAGTCATCGCAATATCGCTGAATCTTGTCGAAGTCACGCTGTAAGAGAATTCTGTTGACCTCAACTGTTGGAGCTGTTCTGTAGGCAATTAGATCGTCGGCATACGCTATGGCATGGGCTAGACTACCTATCAGATAGCTGGTGTAAATACTGAAGAGAATCGGTGAGTTCACCGCTCCCTGCTGAAGACCATTTTTAATTTCGAAGGTTGCGGTAGAAGTTACATTGCCAATTTTGACAACAAACTTTCTACCATTGAGCATATCATAAAGCATATATAAAAGCGGTTTACTTATGCCCAGTCTGGCTAGCTATAGATACAGACCTTCTAACCATACGGTGTCGAAAGCTTTCTCCAAGTTTACCAGACAAGCACCCGTACGCTGTCTTTTAGATTTGTTCCATTGGACATCAGAAACGAGCTTAGACGCGGCATGAATGGTGTCATGTCCCGCCTTAAAACCGAACTGATTGTCCGGTATGATATTGTTGTCCTCCGCCCACTTGGACAGAGCTCTATTTCTTACTTTCTCAAATACCTTACTGATACTCGGAAGAAGACTTATCGACCGGAGATTCGCCGGATTGTAGTTGTCCTTACCCTTTTTCGGGAGAGGATGAACCACAGCTGTCTTCCACCGCCCTGGATAATATGCATTATTCAGAGCGTTGTTAAACAGTGTGGCATAAATGTCAACTGCTTCCTGAGGCAGATGTAGCAGTACAACGTTCGAAATACCATCGATTCCTGCTGACTTCTTTTTCTTTAATGAAGCGAAGATGAGCTGGAGCTCAACTTTCGAAATTAACAGGGAATTAGCCCCGTTTTGCTCGGCGATGGTGGCGTTTGCCAAGTGTTCTTCATTGAACCCGGTGAAACCGAGATTCTCTGATCGCCATTGCGTCATTTCATTTCTAAGGTAGAAGTGGTGAAGCAAGGCTCTGTTTTCCAGGTCATGGTTCGGGCGAATGCTAGCATTCACCTTGTACACTTGCTGGAAAGCAGCCCCCACAGCCTCCACTTTCTCACGAGGATCTTCGATTATAAAGAGGTCATCGTCCAAGGCTTCCTCTGTATCTATGCCTGCTATCAGAAGTACGTCTCTGTTCTCTGTCGTTCTCTGAAGCTTAAGACACGGAAGTTCGTTTTGATCATTCCGTCTAAATATTTTATTAATTTGAGGAAACATACTCGGGTCGCTAGAATTAACGGCCCGAATTTTGTTGTCCCAATACAAATTAATAGTCAACCGGTAATTTTCCTTGATCAATTGGTTGATGTTTTTAATTGACGACTTCAGTGTCCTAATCTCCAGATGGTGCATGTCAGTAAAACGTCTGTACAAGAGTTTCAGTCTTGTCAAAAGTCCACTTTTTTGTCTGTGTAGTGCGTCGATGGTCGCGTTGCGGTACACGTCTGTGGCTTCGCGTTCTTTGTATTTTGGTATTGTTTTTTCCATTGTTCGTTGGATTGTACTGTCCATCTTTTCCAGGTAATCGTCAATTTCGGTATTTGTTAAATTCCTGTCATTTGATGGGGATATGTTGTTCATTCGTAGTTCACTCGTGAGCGCCAGCGAGTCTTACTATAATTGTAGAAATACACTGGCACATACTCCTCCAACTCTACGAGCTCGTTTGGAAGTTGAATTACGGCAGCAAGTCCGCAGTGGTCACTGTCGTACTCGATCGTTCGTAAACAGTTTCTTGGTCGTTGACCCACAGTGTCAGTAATTGTCAGTCTTGAGTCTTTCAACAATAGATCCAGATAGGAACCGCTCCTTGGAAACGAAGGCCTATCAGTAGCCAAAAGGTCGAGCATATACTCAACGTTGTATTGACACATCCAATTAAATAGATGGCTACCTCTCGGATTTTGTATTTGATTTCCCCAATCTACATGTTTGGCATTCAAATCACCGGCCATGAAATAGTAATTCTCTTCCGAGTTCAATTGTAAGCATTGAAAAAGTTTTTCGAGCTCTGTTAAAAATTCAGTTGGCTGAGGTGATTCCGGTGCATAAGCCGCAATCGCATACATCCGCTTCCCATGTTTGAGAGGAACGCATACGATACACGCCTCAAGCAACCGAAATCTGCGTACTTCACTATTAAATATTACTTTATAATTTATGCCTTTTCGTACAAAGATTGCGACTCCTCCCCCCAAAGTAGAGTTGGGCCGATCTCTTCGTACGATATTGTAATTATTGTTAGTCAATTTATGTTTCTGGTTCAGCTTAGTTTCGCTGGCCATAAACACATCAGGACTCTGATCTTTCAACAATTGGAATAGATCTGCTCTACGTTCGGTCCTAATCAATGAATTTACATTCACAGCAAGGATCTTTAAGGGCCTCTCCGGCAGCGCGCCCTTAACCTATAAAATGCGATAAGCTCGGCAAAGCAGAGTAGATATTGTCTACCCTTTTCGCCTGCTCACTTATCTGTTTTTGAGTCCTGCTATTTGGCTCTGAATGGCCAGTAGCATACCTCTTATTTCGGCCTGTGCGTCCAGAGCCTTAGGCACGAGGGCCTGTGGGGCTGCCCTTGGCGCAGGCTGTACCGTTTTGCCCCTTCCTGACGCCATTTGGGCGTAGGAAATTTGGGGATTGACGGTAATTGTTGTATGAGGACGCGTTGGTGGGCGTCTTTCTATCATCTCTGCTTGCCCTGTCGCTTTATTGTGTTTCAATTGTTGAAACGTCGGGCATCCCCGATAGTTTGCGGGGTGGCCGTCGCCTCGACAAAGTGCACATTTAAGTTGGGTCAATTCGACCCGTTCCTGCCCGAGCTTACACTCTCCTACAATGTGGTTCTCACCATACTTAACGCAGCGTGACTGCATTTCGCAGTTTCCCTCAGCGTGGCCGAACCTTTGGCAGCGCATGCATTGAAGCATGTCGCCGCGCCTCTTTAATTTATCCCAAGTCACAAGCTGGTAGTCGAGGACGGAGATACTCCTCAGACTTTCCAGTTTGCTGCTGGGCGAAAGCTGTACCAGGAAGAACGGCAGATTCCGTTTCTCCCACCTGGCCTTAACTGTAGCGAACGGCTTAACCCCGATAAATTCGAGATCGTCGCTCGCTTTTTGGCGGAGCTCATTTAAGAGCGCCTGTGGGTCCGTGTAGGAATCTATGCCCTTTAGTAGGACCGTCTGAAACTTTTCAGTTTTTGGGGTAAAACTAAAGAACTCCGTTGTGGATTCCTTCAACAAATCTTTAATGATCTTATAATCTTGAATTTTAAAGCACTGAATAGCATGCCTATCTACACTTAATCTTTTAATTGTAAAATTTGTGCCTATGGCCGACTTACATAGCTTTATTGTGTCCTGTAATTCTATTTTATAAGTGTTAATTGGTGGCACCTTTTCTTTTTTTACCTGCGACGGCTGTGGCTGCTGCTGGTGTTCCCTCTGCTGCTGTTGTTTCTGCTGCTGCTGCTGATTCTGGATCTGCTGCTGGTGTTGTTGTTGCTTTTGTTTATCTTGTTGCTGTTGCTGTGACTGTTGTTTTTGCCTATTTTGTGGCTGCTCTGGTTGTTGTTTATTTTGCTGGGGCTGCTTATATGTCGGTTGCAGCTCCGCATTTTTGATTTGCTGTGGGGCTACTTTTGGTGGAGCCTGTAGCGACTTTTTTAACTCCCGCTCCTGTTTTTTGCGCTCTCGTCGAGCTATTTGTTTATTTTTGAGGGCCTTTACAATTTCATGCACCTCTCGTAGCTTCTCAATCTGACGTTGTTTTTCCTCAACGATGCTATTGAGAGCTTGCTCCTCTATTTCATCTTCCGATGACTGGTCTATAGTTGCATTTTTTTCACCGCTGGTGGGGAGCCCTTCTCCACCCTTGGACATATATTCGTATGTACGGTATGTATGACAAGTAGGTATTTAACATGAATAAATAGGAAATTAAATTGAGTTTAAACAAGTATAACAAATTTAATATTTTAGTTCATAAATAATGATAAACGTTTGTCAATAAGCTTTTGAGTCTCAAACACAAGCTATTAGAAGAAATTATTGGTATGAACCAGCCTTATAACAGGTTAGTCGCATTTGCAAAATTGTGTACCTTAGCTACCGTTAACCGTTTAAACTGATTGGTCTATTGTTTGTTGATGAATAAATGGTCTGGATTAAATTTTTTATTTTTCATAAAAACTAAAACAAAAAAGGTAAGTATGACCTAAGGGTTTTTTTTAGAGGAGGTGAAAGTCCTCTGGAATTATTACCAAAGCACGTAGGTACTGTGAAGAACATATTCTGAAATAGTTGCCCAGAGAAAATATTAAAATAAGGGGTATGATATATGTATGTATCACCAGAATTGTTTAGCAAATTAACGATTCGTGGAAGCTCATTTGGCCGTTTTTCGATTCTCATTTTTTTTATTTCGCATTTAACATTTTAAAAACTACGTTTCGCCGGTTTAATGATATGACAAATCGTAATTTCGAATTTTGTATTATGCAATTTTGTCTATCTTTTTCTGTTGTTTTGCAATTTTTATTTGGCATTTTGTTGTTATGCATTTTTTTACTCTCCAGTGTGTTCTTTTTTATTTGGCATTCAATTTTTTAAGCATTGTTTTGGCTTACATTATAAATTACATGCCTTCAAATTTCGGGCGAAAAAAAGAGTAAAAGCATTATGTTTAGCATTATATTTATTTGTCATTTTTTGTATCATTGTGAATGTTTGGCCCTGCATAGCAAATGTTCCGGGTTGGTTTGGGAGAGCCCTTAATATATTTATTTTTTAAATGCGAATGATAAAACCAGACAATGTTAATTGCGTATTGACTTAAAAATAAAATAAATAAAAAATAAAACGCAAATTGTTCATTGACATTCACTTATGGGTCAAATCTGGTGTTTCTGATTTTTGCTGAATTGTACAGGATATTGGTCTAATAAATAACCTAAGTTTTTGACCTCCACCGGTAACCGCTTCATAGTCAAAAATCAAATTAAAAACGCGATTTTTTCCGGCTTTTTTTCAGTAATAAGCGATTTTAGTCCTAAAGAAGTAATTTTAAATAAAAACATTGTTCTACGATTTCAAAGAAACTTTATGTGCTTCAACTTGAGACCAAAGTCAACAATTCAAAATTCTAGCGATAAAAAATTTAATATAACAAGTATAATGGAAAATAAAGAATGGTTGACATAAATTCATCAAAGCACTGGAGCTGTTGAGCCAAAATAATAGGACAACAGGGGGTCTATATACCCCTGTTAAGATGGGAGACGCAATTAATTAAAAAAATGACTTAAGATAAAAACAACACTATTGAAAAACAATGGTAACACTTACAATATTCTCCTATAGCTAATCTAATTTTTCTTGAATTTTCTTTTTAAATAAAGTTATTTTAATCGATAGTTTTTGAAAAATTAATTTCCAAACTCAAAACTTTGAAAAAGAAATTTTCTCCAAGGATTTTTCTACTAAGTAAATAGTAGAATATTCTTTTTAAAAGTTTTGAGTTTAGAAATAAAGTTCTCAAAAACTATCGATTGAAATAACTTTATTTAAAAAGAAAATTCAAGAATGGATTTCTGGGTTTCAGATAAGCTATTGGAGAATATTTTAGGTGTAACTTTTGTTTTTCAATAGTTTTGTTACCACTTATTGTCATTTTTTTTTTTAGAAAATTGCCCCTCCCATCTAATCGGGGGTACATAGACCCCTTCCTGGTATAATTGTTCTATTCTTTTGGCCCAACCTAATCGCTTCAGTGATTTGATGCATTTATGTCAACCATTCTTTATTTTCCATTATGCTGTTTGATTACTTTACTTGTTGCCTATATTAAATTGTATTTTGTTGTATTTTGGAAACCTTTGGGTCTACAGAGTTGACTTCAATTTTAAGTTGAAGCAAATAAAGTTACTTTGAAATCGTAGAACAATGCTTTTATTTAAAATTAGTTATTTAGGACTAAAATCACCACTAACTGAAAAAAGCGCGAAAAAATCGCGGTTTTTCTGATTTTTGACCATGAAGCGGTCGCCGCTCGAGGCTGGAAACTTAGGTTATTTATTAGGCCTTACCAAAGGCCTTCATCTCTCAAAAATTAACTCTCTAGTCCCTACTCCCTAACTGCATTAACGATATCAAAAACAAACTTTGTTTCTAATGAAAAATACCCGCTAAAAACCTTACAAACTATACCAAATAAATTAATACTACTAGAAAAAATAGGTACCACTACATATATGTATACACAAATGTACGTGACATAATCTGAATCTGAAAGCAAATACGTATATCTTTTTTTTCTCATTCCTATACTATTAAATTAAAAAACTCACTTAATATTGAATAAAATCGTCATGACAACGAAAAGAAACAAGAAGCAGAACCTATTCCGCTGAGCTCCTAAATAAAACTAAAATTTCCTTTCTCAAGCTGATTGTAAGCAAATTTCAAAACAAGTCTAAATATTGAAGTAATATCGCTATGGTAACCTTACAAAAAGGAACAATTAAGTAATTTATTCAATGGTATCCATATTAATGTGGCCGTTATTTCCCAAACTCATTATTTTTGGATAGCACACCCCGTCAATCGAAAGTTTATGCCAAAGAAAAAAATATTGACCAAAAAAAATTTTTAGGAATCTTACACTCTTCACATTTTATTTTTTTTCTCTGGCACAATAACAGTTATTCTAACTTTTGGTAACTCTGATTGATTTATTGGTCCTTTAAATACCGCATTTAAAAATGTATTAAAAAATTTTAAATTATAATTTATTTCGATTTTTTAAATTAATAAATATTTTAATATTATATATTTTTCTTTTATTTTTTCTCTCTCGATCTACAGCAGTATAAGAGAAAATAAGAGCAAAATATAAACCTAATATTAAAGTACTTATTTATTAACTTAAAAAATCGAAATAAATTATAATTTAAATTTTTTTAATGCATTTTCAAATACAGATTTTTTAAAGGACCAATAAATCAATCAGAATTCCCGCAAAAAAATTTAGAATAACTGTTATAATTCCAGAAAAAAGAATTAAAATGTGAAGAGTGTAAAATTCTCATACAAATTTGTATTGGAAAAGTATGACCTTAGAGTAGGGTATCCATCTTTTCTCCTTAAAAGAGAACATGTTCTGTTTTTTCACTCTGATCTTTTTTACACTTTCTTTTTCCTTAGGGGCCAGTTATAGCTATCATTGAAAACCATAATTGAAAAAGTTAGCTGTTGATTTTGAGACCCTTCGAAAGTTTGATCATTGATTATTTTAATGCAGAAATATAGCTTACGACTTCAAAATTATTTCTCCTCAAAAAAAAATCCATTTTGACCCATATCTTCCCCATAACGTAACTTCTAATTTTTTCAATGATCATTGGTAAGGTAGTTCATCATTGAAAAATTAAAACTTACGTTATGGGGAAGATATGGGTCAAAAAGAATTTTTTTTTTGAAGAAGAAATAATTTTGAAGTCGTAAGCTATAGGTCTGCATTAAAATATTCAATGATTAAACTTTCCAAGGGTCTCAAAATTAACAGCCAACTTTTTCAATGATGGTTTTCAATGATAGCTATAACTGGCCCCTTAGGGATTTATTTTTGTTCTCTATTTTTTTTTAATGAAATTCGCTTGTGTTTTATTGCAATAATTTGTATTTCAATGTCAATTAATAGACTTATTGGCCCTATTCTGCCGGTGCTTCACAATATTTTGTGAGTGAGGTTTCTTATGGGTGGTCACAATTTCATATTCTCTTGGAGCCCTCATAAGAAACCTCAGAAGAACAACGTGCGTTGTGATCTGCCAAGGAGCAGATCATAATTATTAAGTTTTTATAAGGCGAGTTCACCACGAGTTATAAGGTTATTGTGACTTGTGAGGCATCAGTGAGGTTGCCAGAATAAGACTGTAAAATTTCGTTGTTAGGTTAGTTTTATAATAAAATAGGAATATGTTCTCAAAGCTTCTATACAAATTATTAAATGATAGAGTTATATAAGAAAAAGTATGATTAAGGCAGCTCTAGCCGCTTATCAAAACGGGCAGACCATATTTCTTACCTACTAAGGCCTATTTTATACTATACTTTTTAGTTGAATTTTGTTCAGCAATTCATACATCTATCAACGTGTGTATGATTCTTGAAAATTAGGACAGTTGATTCTATTATTTCTATTTTTTTATTTTGTTGTGTTCTCTTTTTTGCTCTAAATGTTCTCTTTTTTATAGCTTTTAGAGGAAAATGTCCTTTTTTTGTAAAGTACCCAGATGGACACCCGACCTCGGAAAAATATATTTTAGGGGCCAGTTATAGCTATCATTGAAAACCATCATTGAAAATATTAATTGTCAATTTTGAGAGATTTTGAAGAAAAAATAGGTGATTATTTTGATGCCAAAGTAAATTATTTTGAGACCCTTGAAAAGCTTAATCATTGAATATTTTAATGCAGAAATATAGCTTACGACTTCAAAATTATTTCTCCTTCAAAAAAAATTCATTTTGACCCATAACTTCCCCATAACGTAACTTTTAATTTTTCAATGATGAACTACCTTACCAATGATCATTGAAAAAATTAAAAGTTACGTTATGGGGAAGATATGGGTCAAAATGATTTTTTTTTTGGAAGAGAAATAATTTTGAAGTCGTAAGCTATATTTCTGCATTAAAATATTCAATGATTAAACTTTCGGAGGGTCTCAAAATCAACAGCTAACTTTTTCAATGATGAATTTCAATGATAGCTATAACTGGCCCCTTAGGCCCCAGTTATAGCTATCATTGAAATACTTTTAATTTTTTCAATGATCATGGGTAAGGTAGTTCATCATTGAAAAATTAAAATTCATTTTATGAGAAAACTTGTGCAAAATTGAATTTCGTTTTACCTAGAAATAATTATAAAGTCAATTAGTTTTACTTTGGCATCAAAATAATCATTTATTTTTTCTTCGAAACCTCTCAAAATTGACAATTAATACTTTCAATGATAGCTATAACTGGCCCCTTAGGCCCCAGTTATAGCTATCATTGAAAACCATAATTGAAAGAGTTAGCTGTGTATTTTGAAAACCTTCGAAAGTTTAATCGTTGAATATTTAAATGCAGAAATATAGCTTACGACTTGAAAATTAATTCTCCTCCAAAAAAAAATAATTTTGACCCATATCTTCCCTATAAAGTGACTTTGAATTTGTTCAATGATCATTGGTAAGGTAGTTCATCATTGAAAAATTAAAAGTAATTTTATGAGAAAAGTTGTGCCAAATTGAATTTTGTTTAACCTAGAAATAATTATTAAGTCAATTAGCTTTACTTTAGCATCAAAATAATCATTCATTTTTTCGTCAAAATCTCTCAAAATTGACAATTAATATTTTCAATTATGGTTTTCAATGATAGCTATAACTGGCCCCTTAGGTGCCAGTTATAGCTATCATTGAAAACCATCATTGAAAAAGTTAGTTGTTGATTTCGAGACCATTAGAAAGTTTAATCATTGAATATTTTAATGCAGAAATATAGCTTACGACTTTTAAATTATTTCACCTTCAAAAAAAAAATCATTTTGACCCATATCTTCCCCATAACGTAACTTTTAATTTTGTCGATGATCATTGGTAAGGTAAGCTATATTTCTGCATTAAAATATTCAATGATTAAATATTCGAAAGGTCTCAAAATCAACAGTTAACTTCTTCAATGATTAAAAGTCACGTTATGGGGAAGATATGAGTCAAAATGAATTTTTTTTAGAGGTCAAATAATTTTTAAGTCGTAAGCTATATTTCTGCATTAAAATATTCAATGATTAAATATTCGAAAGGTCTCAAAATCAACAGTTAACTTCTTCAATGATGGTATTCAATGATAGCTATAACTGGCACCTTAGGCCCCAGTTATAGCTATCATTGAAAACCATCATTGAAAAAGTTAGCTGTTGATTTTGAGACCCTTCGAAAGTTTAATCATTGATTATTTTAATGCAGAAATATAGCTTACGACTTTAAAATTATTTCTCCTCTAAAAAAAAATCATTTTGACCCATATCTTTCCCATAACGTAACTTTTAATTTTGTCGATGATCATTGGTAAGGTAAGCTATATTTCTGCATTAAAATATTCAATGATTAAATATTCGAAAGGTCTCAAAATCAACAGTTAACTTCTTCAATGATTAAAAGTCACGTTATGGGGAAGATATGAGTCAAAATGAATTTTTTTTAGAGGTCAAATAATTTTTAAGTCGTAAGCTATATTTCTGCATTAAAATATTCAATGATTAAATATTCGAAAGGTCTCAAAATCAACAGTTAACTTCTTCAATGATGGTATTCAATGATAGCTATAACTGGCACCTTAGGCCCCAGTTATAGCTATCATTGAAAACCATCATTGAAAAAGTTAGCTGTTGATTTTGAGACCCTTCGAAAGTTTAATCATTGATTATTTTAATGCAGAAATATAGCTTACGACTTTAAAATTATTTCTCCTCTAAAAAAAAATCATTTTGACCCATATCTTTCCCATAACGTAACTTTAAATTTTTCAATGATGAACTACCTTACCAATGATCATTGAAAAAATTAAAAGTTACGTTTTGGGCGAGTTATGGGTCAAAATAAATTTTTTTTTTGGAAGAGAAATAATTTGAAGTCATAAGCTATCTTTCTGCGGCTCCGCGAAATCAGGCCCCAAGAAATAAGGCCCCAAAAACAAAATGAAATAAGGCCCCAAAAAAAAGCACACAAAACAACAAGAACGAAATTTTTAAAATTTTGGGGTGCTATTTCATTTTTTGGGGCATTGTTTCATTTTTGTTTTGGGGCATAATTTCATTATGAAATAAAGCCCCAATGAAATAAGACCCCAATACTAGTTTTGGGCTTAATTTCATATTATTTTAAAAACAATTTGGGGCCTTATTTCATTTATCATAATTTACTTGAAAATGCTAAATAACATTGTCATTCACAAAAAATCTGTGAGAATTTGCTAATCGGGGACCCAGAGCTGGTAAAGTACCGCAAACTGTTAAACAAATACTTGCATTGTATCGCGCAATTTTTGTCAGCTATTCTGTTACCTACTAATGCTTTTCAATGTAAAGATCGTTCTGTAAACCATCAGGGAGTAACAGAATAAAAATAAATAAATTGGGTGGCGCAACAGCTCGTGAAGAACCAGGGCCTAGTGTCTAACAACTCGCAACCATTCCTGTGTGCGCTTGTTACAGGAATAGAGGAAGTAACAGAATAATCGCGCGATTTTTTGCAGCTATTCTGTTACTTACTTATGCTTTTAAATGTAAATATCGTCCTGTAAATAATCGCGCGATTTTTTGCAGCTATTCTGTTACTCCCTGATGGTTTGCAGCACGATATTTACGTTTAAAAGCATTAGTAAGTAACAGAATAGCTGCAAAAAATCGCGCGATTATTCTGTTACTTCCTCTATTCCTGTAACAAGCGCACACAGGAATGGTTGCGAGTTGTTAGACACTAGGCCCTGGTTCTTCACGAGCTGTTGCGCCACCCAATTTATTTATTTTTATTCTGTTACTCCCTGATGGTTTACAGAACGATCTTTACATTGAAAAGCATTAGTAGGTAACAGAATAGCTGACAAAAATTGCGCGATACAATGCAAGTATTTGTTTAACAGTTTGCGGTACTTTACCAGCTCTGGGTCCCCGATTAGCAAATTCTCACAGATTTTTTGTGAATGACAATGTTATTTAGCATTTTCAAGTAAATTATGATAAATGAAATAAGGCCCCAAATTGTTTTTAAAATAATATGAAATTAAGCCCAAAACTAGTATTGGGGTCTTATTTCATTGGGGCTTTATTTCATAATGAAATTATGCCCCAAAACAAAAATGAAACAATGCCCCAAAAAATGAAATAGCACCCCAAAATTTTAAAAATTTCGTTCTTGTTGTTTTGTGTGCTTTTTTTTGGGGCCTTATTTCATTTTGTTTTTGGGGCCTTATTTCTTGGGGCCTGATTTCGCGGAGCCGCAGAAAGATAGCTTATGACTTCAAATTATTTCTCCTCCAAAAAAAAAATTTATTTTGACCCATAACTCGCCCAAAACGTAACTTTTAATTTTTTCAATGATCATTGGTAAGGTAGTTCATCATTGAAAAATTTAAAGTTACGTTATGGGAAAGATATGGGTCAAAATGATTTTTTTTTTAGAGGAGAAATAATTTTAAAGTCGTAAGCTATATTTCTGCATTAAAATAATCAATGATTAAACTTTCGAAGGGTCTCAAAATCAACAGCTAACTTTTTCAATGATGGTTTTCAATGATAGCTATAACTGGGGCCTAAGGTGCCAGTTATAGCTATCATTGAATACCATCATTGAAGAAGTTAACTGTTGATTTTGAGACCTTTCGAATATTTAATCATTGAATATTTTAATGCAGAAATATAGCTTACGACTTAAAAATTATTTGACCTCTAAAAAAAATTCATTTTGACTCATATCTTCCCCATAACGTGACTTTTAATCATTGAAGAAGTTAACTGTTGATTTTGAGACCTTTCGAATATTTAATCATTGAATATTTTAATGCAGAAATATAGCTTACCTTACCAATGATCATCGACAAAATTAAAAGTTACGTTATGGGAAAGATATGGGTCAAAATGATTTTTTTTTAGAGGAGAAATAATTTTAAAGTCGTAAGCTATATTTCTGCATTAAAATAATCAATGATTAAACTTTCGAAGGGTCTCAAAATCAACAGCTAACTTTTTCAATGATGGTTTTCAATGATAGCTATAACTGGGGGCCTAAGGTGCCAGTTATAGCTATCATTGAATACCATCATTGAAGAAGTTAACTGTTGATTTTGAGACCTTTCGAATATTTAATCATTGAATATTTTAATGCAGAAATATAGCTTACGACTTAAAAATTATTTGACCTCTAAAAAAAATTCATTTTGACTCATATCTTCCCCATAACGTGACTTTTAATCATTGAAGAAGTTAACTGTTGATTTTGAGACCTTTCGAATATTTAATCATTGAATATTTTAATGCAGAAATATAGCTTACCTTACCAATGATCATCGACAAAATTAAAAGTTACGTTATGGGGAAGATATGGGTCAAAATGATTTTTTTTTTGAAGGTGAAATAATTTAAAAGTCGTAAGCTATATTTCTGCATTAAAATATTCAATGATTAAACTTTCTAATGGTCTCGAAATCAACAACTAACTTTTTCAATGATGGTTTTCAATGATAGCTATAACTGGCACCTAAGGGGCCAGTTATAGCTATCATTGAAAACCATCATTGAAAATATTAATTGTCAATTTTGAGAGATTTTGACGAAAAAATGAATGATTATTTTGATGCTAAAGTAAAGCTAATTGACTTAATAATTATTTCTAGGTTAAACAAAATTCAATTTGGCACAACTTTTCTCATAAAATTACTTTTAATTTTTCAATGATGAACTACCTTACCAATGATCATTGAAAAAATTCAAAGTCACTTTATAGGGAAGATATGGGTCAAAATTATTTTTTTTTGGAGGAGAATTAATTTTCAAGTCGTAAGCTATATTTCTGCATTTAAATATTCAACGATTAAACTTTCGAAGGTTTTCAAAATCAACAGCTAACTTTTTCAATTATGGTTTTCAATGATAGCTATAACTGGGGCCTAAGGGGCCAGTTATAGCTATCATTGAAAGTATTAATTGTCAATTTTGAGAGGTTTCGAAGAAAAAATAAATGATTATTTTGATGCCAAAGTAAAACTAATTGAATTTATAATTATTTCTAGGTAAAACGAAATTCAATTTTGCACAAGTTTTCTCATAAAATGAATTTTAATTTTTCAATGATGAACTACCTTACCCATGATCATTGAAAAAATTAAAAGTATTTCAATGATAGCTATAACTGGGGCCTAAGGGGCCAGTTATAGCTATCATTGAAATTCATCATTGAAAAAGTTAGCTGTTGATTTTGAGACCCTCCGAAAGTTTAATCATTGAATATTTTAATGCAGAAATATAGCTTACGACTTCAAAATTATTTCTCTTCCAAAAAAAAAATCATTTTGACCCATATCTTCCCCATAACGTAACTTTTAATTTTTTCAATGATCATTGGTAAGGTAGTTCATCATTGAAAAATTAAAAGTTACGTTATGGGGAAGATATGGGTCAAAATGATTTTTTTTTGAAGGAGAAATAATTTTGAAGTCGTAAGCTATATTTCTGCATTAAAATATTCAATGATTAAGCTTTTCAAGGGTCTCAAAATAATTTACTTTGGCATCAAAATAATCACCTATTTTTTCTTCAAAATCTCTCAAAATTGACAATTAATATTTTCAATGATGGTTTTCAATGATAGCTATAACTGGCCCCTAAAATATATTTTTCCGAGGTCGGGTGTCCATCTGGGTACTTTACAAAAAAAGGACATTTTCCTCTAAAAGCTATAAAAAAGAGAACATTTAGAGCAAAAAAGAGAACACAACAAAATAAAAAAATAGAAATAATAGAATCAACTGTCCTAATTTTCAAGAATCATACACACGTTGATAGATGTATGAATTGCTGAACAAAATTCAACTAAAAAGTATAGTATAAAATAGGCCTTAGTAGGTAAGAAATATGGTCTGCCCGTTTTGATAAGCGGCTAGAGCTGCCTTAATCATACTTTTTCTTATATAACTCTATCATTTAATAATTTGTATAGAAGCTTTGAGAACATATTCCTATTTTATTATAAAACTAACCTAACAACGAAATTTTACAGCCTTATTCTGGCAACCTCACTGATGCCTCACAAGTCACAATAACCTTATAACTCGTGGTGAACTCGCCTTATAAAAACTTAATAATTATGATCTGCTCCTTGGCAGATCACAACGCACGTTGTTCTTCTGAGGTTTCTTATGAGGGCTCCAAGAGAATATGAAATTGTGACCACCCATAAGAAACCTCACTCACAAAATATTGTGAAGCACCGGCAGAATAGGGCCAATAAGTCTATTAATTGACATTGAAATACAAATTATTGCAATAAAACACAAGCGAATTTCATTAAAAAAAAATAGAGAACAAAAATAAATCCCTAAGGGGCCAGTTATAGCTATCATTGAAAACCATCATTGAAAAAGTTGGCTGTTAATTTTGAGACCCTTGGAAAGTTTAATCATTGAATATTTTAATGCAGACCTATAGCTTACGACTTCAAAATTATTTCTTCTTCAAAAAAAAATTCTTTTTGACCCATATCTTCCCCATAACGTAAGTTTTAATTTTTCAATGATGAACTACCTTACCAATGATCATTGAAAAAATTAGAAGTTACGTTATGGGGAAGATATGGGTCAAAATGGATTTTTTTTTGAGGAGAAATAATTTTGAAGTCCTAAGCTATATTTCTGCATTAAAATATTCAATGATTAAACTTTCTAATGGTCTCGAAATCAACAACTAACTTTTTCAATGATGGTTTTCAATGATAGCTATAACTGGCACCTAAGGGGCCAGTTATAGCTTATAGCTATAACTGGCCCCTAAAATATATTTTTCCGAGGTCGGGTGCCCATCTGGGTACTTTACAAAAAAAGGACATTTTCCTCTAAAAGCTATAAAAAAGAGAACATTTAGAGCAAAAAAGAGAACACAACAAAATAAAAAAATAGAAATAATAGAATCAACTGTCCTAATTTTCAAGAATCATACACACGTTGATAGATGTATGAATTGCTGAACAAAATTCAACTAAAAAGTATAGTATAAAATAGGCCTTAGTAGGTAAGAAATATGGTCTGCCCGTTTTGATAAGCGGCTAGAGCTGCCTTAATCATACTTTTTCTTATATAACTCTATCATTTAATAATTTGTATAGAAGCTTTGAGAACATATTCCTATTTTATTATAAAACTAACCTAACAACGAAATTTTACAGCCTTATTCTGGCAACCTCACTGATGCCTCACAAGTCACAATAACCTTATAACTCGTGGTGAACTCGCCTTATAAAAACTTAATAATTATGATCTGCTCCTTGGCAGATCACAACGCACGTTGTTCTTCTGAGGTTTCTTATGAGGGCTCCAAGAGAATATGAAATTGTGACCACCCATAAGAAACCTCACTCACAAAATATTGTGAAGCACCGGCAGAATAGGGCCAATAAGTCTATTAATTGACATTGAAATACAAATTATTGCAATAAAACACAAGCGAATTTCATTTAAAAAAATAGAGAACAAAAATAAATCCCTAAGGAAAAAGAAAGTGTAAAAAAGATCAGAGTGAAAAAACAGAACATGTTCTCTTTTAAGGAGAAAAGATGGATACCCTACTCTAAGGTCATACTTTTCCAATACAAATTTGTATGAGAATTGTACACTCTTCACATTTTAATTCTTTTTACTGGAATTATAACAGTTATTCAAAATTTTTTTGCGGGAATTCTGATTGATTTATTGGTCCTTTAAAAAATCTGTATTTGAAAATGCAATAAAAAAATTTAAATTATAATTTATTTCGATTTTTTAAGTTAATAAATAAGTACTTTAATATTAGGTTTATATTTTGCTCTTATTTTCTCTTATACTGCTGTAGATCGAGAGAGAAAAAATAAAAGAAAAATATATAATATTAAAATATTTATTAATTTAAAAAATCGAAATAAATTATAATTTAAAATTTTTTAATACATTTTTAAATGCGGTATTTAAAGGACCAATAAATCAATCAGAGTTACCAAAAGTTAGAATAACTGTTATTGTGCCAGAGAAAAAAAATAAAATGTGAAGAGTGTAAGATTCCTAAAAATTTTTTTTGGTCAATATTTTTTTCTTTGGCATAAACTTTCGATTGACGGGGTGTGCTATCCAAAAATAATGAGTTTGGGAAATAACGGCCACATTAATATGGATACCATTGAATAAAATACTTAATTGTTCCTTTTTGTAAGGTTACCATAGCGATATTACTTCAATATTTAGACTTGTTTTGAAATTTGCTTACAATCAGCTTGAGAAAGGAAATTTTAGTTTTATTTAGGAGCTCAGCGGAATAGGTTCTACTTCTTGTTTCTTTTCGTTGTCATGACGATTTTATTCAATATTAAGTGAGTTTTTTAATTTAAAAGTATAGGAATGAGAAAAAAAAGTTATACGTATTTGCTTTCAGATTCAGATTATGTCACGTACATTTGTGTATACATATATGTAGTGGTACCTATTTTTTCTAGTAGTATTAATTTATTTGGTATAGTTTGTAAGGTTTTTATCGGGTATTTTTCATTAGAAACAAAGTTTGTTTTTGATATCGTTAATGCAGTTAGGGAGTAGGGACTAGAGAGTTAATTTTTGAGAGATGAAGGCCTTTGGTAAGGCCTAATAAATAACCTAAGTTTCCAGCCTCGAGCGGCGACCGCTTCATGGTCAAAAATCAGAAAAACCGCGATTTTTTCGCGCTTTTTTCAGTTAGTGGAGATTTTAGTCCTAAATAACTAATTTTAAATAAGAGCATTGTATTCTGTTACTTACTTATGCTTTTAAATGTAAATATCGTGCTGCAAACCATAAGGGGGTAACAGAATTTTTTGCAGCTATTCTGTTATTCCCTGATGGTTTGCAGCACGATCTTTACATTGAAAAAAAAGCATGAGTAGGTAACAGAATAGCTGCAAAAAATTGGGCGATACAAATCAAGTACTTGCTTAACAGTTTGCGGTACTTTATCAGCTCTGGGTCCCCGATAAGCGGATTTTCACACATTTTTTTTTTTGTGGAAGACAATGTTATTTAAGCATTTTCATGTAAATTCTGAAAAATGAAATAAGGTCAGAATAGCTGCAAAAAATCGCGCGATACAATTCAAGTATTTGTTTAACAGTTTGGGTTGTTATTTCATTTTCTGGAATAATGTTTAATATGAAAAAGAAAAATTGGGGTTTTATTTCACTTTCCAAAAAAAAGTCAAAACAAGTTGGGGCCTTATTTCATTTATTTTTGGGCCATTTTTTCATTTCAGTGGGGCATTATTTCATTGGGGCGTGATTTCATTATGAAAAAATACCCCAATTTAAGACCTTATTTCATTTTTTCTTTTGGGGCCTTATTTCCTGGGGCCTAATTTCACGGAGCCCTTTCTGCATTAAAATTTTCAATGATTATACTATCGAAGGGTCTTAAAATCAACAAGTAACTTTTTCAATGATGGTTTTCAATGATAGCTATAACTGGCACCTTATGGGGAAGATATGGGTCAAAATGAATTTTTTTTGAAGTCGTAAGCTATATTTGTGCATTAAAATATGCAATGATTAAACTTTCGAAAGGTCTCAAAATCAACAGTTAACTTTTTCAATGATGATTTTCAATGATAGCTATAACTGGCCCCTTAGGCATAAACTTTCGATTGACGGGGTGTGCTATCCAAAAAAGTGATTTTGGGAAATAACGGACACCCTAATACATACCTACCTCTCTCAATTCAATATAAATTGAGGCATTTACGAGTGTTTGATTGGTTGCTACATTTTTTTTATTATTAATATGCCACCAAACACCGAACTAAGCTTCCTTGCTTGTTATACTTTTATGTCGCCCACATCAATTATACTCAAACTCTATACTCTTCCATACCGACAACAAGAGAGTAGAAGTGGAGTATAATTTCTCATAAATGTTGATTGTATTTGGTGTGTTTGTGTTGTATTTGGTTAAGTTCCACTTTCCAATTCTTGGAGGGGTAACTTCCAGATGTAAGGTAGTTCAAACAGAAACAAGGACTGCGCATAATAAATAAACAAATAGAAACAGTATCCTCTTTTCCCGTCGTCGTCATCAGAACAATTTCTTAATAATTTGTCTTATTCTCGGATGTGTTGTGTGTTGGGGAGGAGCCTACGTTATTCAGGTAAGTAGGTAGGTACTAAGAAAACAGATTTGTGGAGCGAATACATTTGCATACATATAGGTAGGTATGTTATTAAAATGTACCTACCTTCCTATTTAAACTAATGAAGTATAGCGAAAAGTATATTTTACAATTAAAAGAATGTCTTTGAGGTTTTTAGGTATTCTTATGTAGATACATAACATATCTAAATGAAATGAAGTAGGTAGGTGCATAGTATGTATACCTAACCTATGTATCGGTATGTATACATATGTAGGTTCCTATTAAAAACAAAGTAACGAAAAATTACAACAAAACAAATCAAAATCACAAAATTCCTTGTACATTAATGACTAATCAAAATTTAAATATAAACCTAGATTTTTTTCTATTCTTTTTAAGTAGGTAACCAATATGGTTTAAATCATTAATCTTTCTCATTAGAAAAGCGTTAGAAACAAAAAACACTTGTGTATTATGTTGTAGGTAAACGTATTCAGTCTACCCATTTAATTCGAAAAATTGGATTTTACAATAACAATTTGCGTTATTTAGCATTTTTTTTGTATTGCAAGTAGGTATATAGGGTAGAGTTGCCTAATTCCGACCGTCTCCAGTAGCCGGCCGCCTACCAAAAAATGGCTCGTAATTAGTGAAATAGTAGTGATACTTCTGTGGTTAGAGTTTTTAAAGGGTCTGTCATCTCTCTCCTACTAATTGCAACTTTTTTCGTTCCATTATACAAGTATACTAGCTCAGTTTTTACATCTGTAGTTGTGCGATCTCGCCGGCACACGATTTTATTAAGTTTTGTTGTCAAAAACGTTAGTTGGACATTGTTCCAAAATAAGCGTTTATTTTGAAATATTTGGAAGTAAATGTCTTTTATGCATATATATTTGTTTATTATGTTATATTTTAGTCAAATCTACTTTAAAAAGCGAAAAAAAAAGTAATTTTTACGATTTTTTTAAGCGGGCCGGCAATAGGACACACAAAAAACCTCTGTTGCTTATATTCGGCCACCCCGGCCGAAGATAGGAAACATTATTTTTTGTCTGTCTCCTTATTTCGGCCCCTTTAAAAACAAAAGGAAAAATACCACAATTTTATTATATTTAATTATTTTATTATAAATTAGGTCCTAACTTATTCACTCTACATTAAATTTAAATTTGCTATTAAAAATGGGAAATTAATCAAATTTGTATGAAAATTTTAAACAATCCCTTTTTTAATGATGCGTTTAAATTAAATGGGGATTAAATAAATTAGGCCTAAAGGCCAATTTTTCAATAGTCAGTTAAGCAGTCAGTTAGTAGGTACTTAATCCTCAGAAAGAGCAAAATTTGTTTAAGGCTTGGTCTTATTTCAGGAGGCTTGGACTGGACGAGAAACATGACTGTCCTTTTAATTTCTTTAGTAAAATAAAATAGTGACAGTTAAGTGTTCAGGTGTGTTTCGAAAATACATATTTCTGAGCGCTCAGAAGTCAGAACACGCTTAGTTCAGAGGATGTTCAGAGCATTCTCGATATGCTCGGACTCTGTTCAGAACTCTTTTCTGAGCTTAAAAAGAAAAAGCCTATTTTCTGGATAAAAATTGACTTTAAAGTCAAAAAGAAAAATGGTACAGGCTACAAACAGGATATCTGAGGACTCAAAGACGAAATCAAATTTATTTAAACGCAATTACAAAGGCTGGTATTTCCTCTACAAATAAAAGCCTAAACGAAGTTTCTATCGTTAGTATTAACAGAGAAATTTCTGTTAACATGGCTAAGGGAACACCAAAGTAAGCCTTTTCTTAAATCCCCGATAAAAGATGTAACAGTTAGAGATAGAACATTACTGTACAACGATATTGTTCTAAGAAAATACCCAGAAATCATTTCCTAATTTATTTTAATTTTTTATTTTAATTTTTATTTTAATTTTATATATTAAAACTTCATGTCACAACTTTTGATTTTAAATATAACTATGCGACGTGTTTCGGAGTGCTACTCCATCCTTGGGCTATCGGGATATTAAGTTTTAATATACCTATGTACCCATAAAATAAAAATTAAAACTAAAATTAGAAAAATAATTTGAATTTTGTATTTAATTTATTAATTTGAAATTTATTTAAAGATTAAACATTTATAATGAACACAACTTGGAGACAAGAAACTCATAAAATGTATTTTTTTTTATGTTTAATACTTGTTTTTCTAATATAACTAAGAACGAAAGTAGGTAGGTATGTTGTTTTGTTATAAGGAAAAAAAAAAAATAGTTGAATTCGTAAATATAGCCTTTTACTGAGGGGGCTGAGTATAGGAAACACAAAGGCCGGAATCAGGATCCAAGGGGCCGAAAACAGGAAAATGTGAGTTTTTTCAGAAAAACAATGAAATATATTGTTTTACGTTAAAATATTATTGTTTTATGTTTGTTTGTATAACTCTTAAGAAATCGCTAATGAACAATTTGGTAAATAAAACAATATCAAAAAGTTAAAAATTCAAGGCCTATTCATAAGTTTTGTCGGAAAATTTCGTTAAGGGGCCGGCTACTGGCAACTCTACCCTATTATTTTTAATTCAATTTTATTTTTAGTTTTAATATTAATATGCGCACTTTTTAACATTATGAAAACGATTTTTATTTTTCAGCCTTTTTACAGCATTTTTAAATACAGAAATTTGAAATGCAGAATTTTGACCAACGAGAATTTTGAAATACAGAATTTTGACTTACAGTATTTTGATCATACAGTATTTTGTACATACAGTATTTTGAAATACAGTATTTTGAAATACAGCATTTTAAATACAGTATTATGACCCATACGGTATTTTGACCCCAACCCCGCCCAAGACCCTTCAAGGTTCAGGCCTATCACCTGCTTTAACACTTTCTATAAGCTAACAACATCATGCGTCACCAAACTCATCAATAAGCTCTGCTCAAGCAATAATATCATGGCTGAGCAGCAAAAAGGCTACGTAAAGGAACACTTGGCTGCAAAGAACAGTTAACATCGACGCCGTAGTCATTGGTCAAGCATTTGCCGGGCAAAGGAATTTGTTTGCGGCATTCATTGATTACAAAAAGGATTTTAATATGGTCCCGCACAGCTGGTTGATATACCTACACCCCAAAAAATTTACTGTAAAAACGTTGAAAAACGCCGTCAATTCTACTGCATTAATTGTAACAAATTACCCGACATCCACTGCTCTCATTTTAACAATGCCATGGTTGTAGAATTTAAAAATGATTTGTGAAAATCACAAACTTAATCTGAAGGATTCACAACTAAAAAAATGAAAAAAAAAAAACAGTCTTCGTTGCTAAACACACAGAAAAATATGTCAAATATATCAATTCATGTGCAAAAACAACAAATTTTTGATGTAAGTTTCACAAAATTTTGCGATCAAAAAGCCTTTACATATTTTGTAAAACCTACATTTTGATTTGTAGAAATAACAACCGATTTTTTATATTTTGACAGCTCTTTGCGGTGAAATGTACAAGGCATTTCATTATCAAAAATAAAAATACGTGAAATATTTAAAAATTCTTTGTATTCATTTTATATTCAAGAAAGTAAATATTATTGATAACATAAAATGATAATGATAATATATGTAAATATTTAAAATATGTTCGCCCACCAGCAACTTAACTATGGGTGGCTGGTAGGTTATTTTATAATATAAACTCTTCCTTTTTTGAACTTCCATCCGCCTTGCAATATCGTTGAGCTCTGTGCAATTTAGGAAAGAAATGAGTCTTTCTTATCCTAAATACTCACTCGCCAAGCTGATTTTCCTGAACATTTAATACATTGTGTTGGCGGCAGCACAGAGTTTAAAAAGTGCAGCAGTGGAAACGTTTCGCAACCTTAACAAAACGTAAATGTACATGGTACATACCTATTAGAGTTTCAACAAAAGATTCAATATAGAAACATACCTTCATCAAGCAAGACTATGAAGCTAAGCATTGTTTTGTATTCACAACACCTTCTTTCTCAAAATAGTTTGTCAATAAAATATAGTTTGGAATGCGTTGCAAATAATTTGTTTGATGATTCAGAGTATTGAGATTTAAAATCTATGTTTATCTGTTAGTGAATCAATAGAATTAAGAAAGGTGAATGTTGAAGCCAACGTCTAATTACGCCTAGTTGTACCATGTTAATGCACCAATCATGGGACGCACCCTTGTTAATATGTCAACAGTCGCTGTCATCGTTATTGGCAATGTCAAATGTCATTTTTCCACATAAATTTGCAAGTCAAGTTTCGATTTTGGTTGTTCTTAAAATTATTGCCAATCAATGTTAACTATGAATAAAAAGAATCAATTGCATTACAACCACCAAAGAGTGTTAACATAACTTGTTTTATATTTCAAGAAGAAAAAAATCATTGGTTAAAACATTTGGTCCATTCGAGCCGAATATATACAAATTAAATATACTGTGATATAAAAGTACTGTGATTGATTTTAATTACAAAAGACTGGAAAAAAACTGTGATAGCATAATAAAACGAACAGTGATAATTGAGTGTCGTCGTCGTCATTTGGAGTGCCGTCTTCATTTGCTGTTTGCTGATTTGTCCACCCGAGTACATGTAGTCTGTCGTCGTCTATCGGAGCACTTGCTGTCCAGTAGAGATTGTTAAGCGGATCACCTGTAACAACAAAAGCAATTAAAAGGATTTAATGTGAGTAAACTTTAATTCAATTACCAATCAAAAGTGTAAAAAAAAAAACATTTTTTCGAGAATTGGATTTCATCGCATTGGAGAAATCGCCTTTGGAATTGCATCATATATATATCGAGTGCAGTTTTTCACATCCGTTGTCCGAATCCGGCTGGTTCACTTCCCAGCCTCGTCCAACTAAAAACTAAAAAGTTTTTTTTGCAGGGCTACTGCCTCTTGCGAGGGATTGACAAATCCTCCAAGAGTATTGCTTGTCACGAATAAGTGCTTCTCGTCTAGCCGTTCGGATTCGGCATAAAATTTTAGGTCCCTTTCATTCGTGTTGACACACGCACACAGGAATGGTTGGGGGTTGTTAGTCAATAGCCCTGGTTCTTCATGAGCCGTTGTGCCACCCAATTTATTTTTTATTTTTTGTTATGTCCGAGTCAGTTATCAGTGCCGCTATCCATCGCCGTCCAGAGCCATTATCCATAGCCGTTCCCGTTTATGGAAGCAGTTATCTACAGTAGCCGTTGTTCAGAGCCGTTACCATCGTTTAGCTGTCGTCATTTGCTGATATTGGATTCGCCTTTGTTGCAGTCATCATGGTCCTTGAGTTTCTGGATACAGAACAAAGAATATTAGCAAAGTGAGTGCAATTTTAATTATATTGATTTTTTATTGATTTATAATTGAGTGCTACAATGAGTGTTTCGGCGTCAGTCAAATTTTTCAAAATTACCTGTGCCCATGCCCACGTTGAGAAAAATAGCAATAGTTTTGAAAATTTGAGTTCTCAGACGAAAACCAAGAACTATTTAATAGGGCGCTTGAATATTTTAGAAGATCATTTATAAACATTGTGTGACGTATACGATACCATACAAGGTTCTGAAAAGGATGAAGGAATTTTAGGAGTGTGGAAATATATGATATAACGATGGAAACTTGCCTTTTGTACAGAGGAGATGATGGAAATGACCAGGACAGGCGCGACTCTTTTCTTAACGATGCTCCGAGAACATCCAATAATCCTGAAATAAGGCTTCCAGCTATAATGGCCAAATCACAATCACGCGTTAGGGCGCTCCGACTTTGACAGGCTTTTTACCGACTTTACGATATCATGTGTCATTAAGCGCGACCCTAAAATTTGCAAAACAGAATGTCGCGTCAGGCTTTGACAAGATAGGAATTTGACAGAATAAAAGATCTGTTTCCTTAAATTAATTTCTCATAATCTCCTTACGGAAAATGGAGAACCAAGAGTGTCTCTGTTTTTATTTTATTTTTGGTGTGTAGAAATTTGTCAAATGTTTGAGAAGAATAATGCAGGGTCAAACAGGAAAAGCCAAACAAAGATCAACAACTCCATGAAACGAAAGAACTGTTGTTGTGAAATGGAATCATGAATGGATCGATGTTCATGAGTATGTTTTTACACTTTTACGGCGAAATCGTCGCCCACTACTTATAGATCACAAGACCAGCAACTCATTCCATATATAACGTTGAACACAATACTGAAGTCATCTGATTATGGAAATTGTACACTTGTTCTATTTTTGGTGGGGGAAAGGCACCATTTTTATAAACAAAATTCAATTATACCTAAAAAAAAAAAAAAATATGAAACCAAAAAAAAACTCATGCGGTCCTCCATTTTAGTACTTACTCACCCGACGATGCTTGACTTCGGTGATCGGTCGAGAACTGAATAGCATGAATGAAAGGACAGAAACGAAGATAAATCCCAAGCTTGCTCGCTAATACTACGTTTCCACCAGACACTAAACCGAGATTTAGCAAGATTTTCACAAATCTCCTTGAAATCTATAAGATTTACCATACAAATTTTAATCTCCTCAAATGAAGATTTCAAATAAAACTTATTCAAATCTACTTGGAAACATTAGTTTGTCAAATCAAACAAACTTTTTTTTCGAAGAATAATTGTGGAACCGACCTATTTTCGTTTATTGACAGATGGAAATGTAAACAAAAACTATCTATCTCACTTCCATTTCATATCAAAAAAATGAAACACCATTTGAATGTTTTGCCATAATCCTCTTTTTGTGCAGTGGAAACACCAAACAAATCGTAGAAACGTAGTATAAGTTCTACCTTCTACTATTTCGGGGAGTTGAGAAAATCCAAAGTTGATCAACTCTAGAGTTGAAAATAAAAAGTTGAAAACGTCAACTTTGACTGAATAAAAACTATTTCTCAAGTTGACTGTAAAAATCCCAGAGTTATGTTCAACTTTGACTAAATAAATTAGGCCTTAGAGTGTATAAAAACTATTTCTCAAGTTGACTGTAAAAATCCCAAAGTTATATTCAGCTTTGAGTGAATAAATTAGGCCTAAAAGTTTGTATACAATCTCCGCAACTTTGTAGATATTGCAGAATGTGTTCGTTCTCTCGTCTACATTTGCACGACGACTTTTGAGTCATGCCTTTTTTTGAAATTAAATGCGTGGGAACGAGAACAAAATCTGAACCCACCTTCGCGATAATCTAACAAATTTCGACAAGTCATGGCTCAAAAGTCGTCGTGCAAAAGCAGACACTGAAAATGGACTGAAAAGTACTCATCATACACAGAACTTACTTTTTTCCCTGTCTATCATCGTATAGTGCATACCTAATAAAGTATTATATCAAAATAACATTTCATTAAAATGCAAAACTTACCTTATTTATGTACATACATTATATTGTGCGTTTAGTCACTAGGTATGTATTGCAAGTAAATGAAATAGTGTCTTTTAATTTCTATTAAGAAAACCTACATTGAAAAATAAAAATACTCTGGCATCAGAGGTACGCAAACGGGAGTGAATTTACTCTCCGGAACCTAAATTCATGATTAATCGAACACGTCCAAGGAGGGTAGGTACTGACAAAACAGCTGTGAAGAATCAAACATTTTTTTTCTCTTTTGAAATGAAACAAAATATAGAATAGATTTCATATGAAATTGATTAATTTTATTGCTTTTGGTAATGTTAATAATATGTATTTTGATTCAATCAATACAACTATAAAATGTAGGTATCTGCTGGAATAATTTAAATGAAAATACAGAATTATGTATGCAATTTAGTTTGCAGAATCTCCATACGAACTACAGGATATTGAACCACAATAAAACAAACTCATATATCATCCATTTCATGATCTCTACGTATTTTTGGTCCATAACAATTCATCCCTGTCAAAGATAGAAAAATTAACATATTTAAAATCCTGTCTTAAATAAAGTGACCAGATTTATTTGAAGCAAAAGCGGGACACATTTTCGAAACTTCGCAGGGAGTAGAAATTATGATTTTTTTTTAAATAAAAATTTAAAATAGTACGAAACATAAACGACAAAAATGACATATTAAAAAAAAATGAACAGACTTCATAACAATTTTTTGTTTTGATAAAAAAAGATCAGTAAAAATGTATACTATCTCCTCACATTTTTTTTTAATGAAAACTTTAAAAAATCAGCCTCAATATCGTGAACGTATTTAGACAAAAACAAAGTAATAATAAATAGTTTTCTACAAAATAGGTTTCAAATAGGTACCTACATATGATTTAATTACTTAAAATGATTTTTCTATTCGGATGCAGAATGAATTTCTTTAAGAATTTCATAATTATTTTTAATTTGTTCATTAAAATTATCACAGTTATCAGGATTGGATATTTTTTTTTAATCTCCTAGAACGTACACCCCCTCTTGCATTTTTTGTTTGCTGCTGCTGAAGCGGATGCCATTCTATGTATGTCTAATAAAGCGTTAATATTATTGATTATTGTGCTAAAATTTGACTTGTTTTTTATTAACCTATCTATAACCTATCTATAAGTATCAGTCCAATCTCCAATAAACTTCACTTCACAGCAAACTGTTTTGTTTTCGATTTAAAACTGACAGACTACAAGATAGACTGACAATTATTCATTTTACATGGAATATACACTCAGAGAAAAAAATAGTATTGCCAACAATTTTATACTTTGTCTCAAGAAAATATGTAGGTTAAAATCTGCCCAACAACTATTTATTTTGACTTAAGAGAGTATTGTATTATTTAAGTCTTGAAAACTTTTATTTTTAATCCAAAAATAAAGTTCTCAAAATGCAACATTTTTTATATTTACAACAAGAATATTATTTTCAATACACAAGAATTAACATTGTTGTCCCAAAAATGTATGTTATTATTATTGTTACGTTCAAAAACGTAAATTGTTGTCTTAAGAACCATTTCTTTAAGCATAATGAAGAACTTTAATTCTTGCCCCAAGGATTATGGGTCCCAAAACCCTCAAAATTTTAAATACTTACCTAAAACCGAAACCATTTAGCTTTAAAAAAAAGTCCGTAAGTTGAAAGAAATCAAATCCAATTTAAAATTAAAGATGGTATCCTTTGGCAGTTGCTGTAATTGGTCTTGAAGGAATAATTAAATTTCAACACAAATTTACGATAATATAAAAGATAACATTTATTATTATCAATGTATTTTTTTATAGAAAAAACATAATATTTACATATTACAGGTTTATGATACATGGCTTTCAAACATTAAAATTAAATTAATAATCAAAAATAATAAACGTAAAAATTAAATTCATTACATAAATCTTAAAAACGAATAACAGTTTCCAAATTGTTTAAGACTATCGACTTCACAGACATTGAAAACTTTTCAACTTTTTCTATTCTAAAGTTATTATTGATTTCATTGATAATTTTATAAGACAGAAACTTTTCTGAAAACAAAGTTGAGACTGCTTGACATATTAAATAAAAATGCTCTTCGGATTCAAAAAATATAAAGAGTATTTTCCAAACTCTACCGCTTTTTACAAACTCATTTTATTTAGAGCTATTGTTTATTGTTTATTGTTTATTGAATTCAATGAATACCTACACATTAAGAATATACTTCTTATAAATTAGTGTAAGGCTAAATTTTACAATGATTTGAAGGAAAGCTACTTTGATATTAATAAGAATGTATTTAATGAAAGTTTTAAAGAATATTTGTTTAAAAAAAAGTAAAGAAAAGGAACAAAAATTTATAAAGAAATTAAATAAAATAAAATACAAATACATCTCAAATGAAAGAAAAAAAAAAGGAAGATTAACTATTATAGTTTTTATGTTTAGAAAACAGAATCAAGTTTGAAAATGAGTAAGTAGAGCTCTACGAAACTGTGCTTGGCCACTTAATCTCCTGACGTGCCTCGGAAGGGAGTTCCACAGTCTTATGGCGTTGACGAAGAACTGTCGCTCCGAAACCAGACAACTATAACGGGGATGTCTGATATTTTGGGATCTATTCGAAGAACCAAACTGTATCCTATTGAAGACACTACATGGTTCTTGGGAATGAATTATATTGAACAGTAAAACAAGAGTTCGGAAGCGCAATAAGTTATCAAAGGAGATTGTGTATATTTGTACCGAAAAATTTGAAACACGATCAATTCTACGCAAACCAAATATATAACGTGCGGTATTGTTGAAAGCTACGTTAAGTCTTCGCCTGCTGACTGCATCACATTTGCAATAGATCTCGCAACCGTATGTAAGTATCGGTACAACTAGCGTTTTAGCCAATAACAAACGAGTTGAAAGAGGGGTGAAATATTGCGAGGACCATAATTTGTGGAGTACCCCGTATACTTTACCCACGGCAGCATTAATATGAGCATCCCAAGAGAGTGTGCTATTGAACAACATACCAAGATTTCTTGCAGTTGAAACATACTCAATGCGTGATTTGTTTAAGCATAAGTTGGGAAAATATGTAAGGTTAAGAGCCTTTCTGCTAATAACTATGCATTTGGATTTCATAGGGTTCAAGAACAGACCATTAGAAGTTGACCAGCGAGAAATTACTTCAAGGTCCCTATTAATAAAATACGCGCAATTTTCTATAAGCCCAAGGGGACAACTTCTGTATAACTGAACATCGTCAGCATACATTTGGATGGAGGATTCATTAATCATTTCGGGGAGCTCATTGATATAAAGAGAGAAAAGGAGTGGTCCTAAGATTGAACCCTTAGGGACTCCTCTAGTTGTTGGAAGGAAACTTGATATGCTATTCCCAATCGAAACTGCTTGTTTTCTATCCCGAAGGTAGGATGATAATAAGATTACTGCAGAAGGCGAAAAACCATAAAATGCTGACAGCTTATGACATAGGTTAGTGTGGTCAACAGTATCAAACGCTTTAGAAAAATCGAGCAGTACAAGAAACGTTACGTGATCCTCATCTAAGGCAATTCGAATATCTTCAACAATGTTGACAATAGCAGTAATGCAACTATGCTTTTGACGGAAGCCAGACTGCTTAGGTGAGAGAACTTAGAGCTGGTTGTTGAGTTGTTTTTGAACTATCCTCTCGAATACCTTTGACAAAAAGGGTAGTATAGATATAGGTCTAAACTCATTTTTCCGTCCATTTTTGGGTATTGGCAATATTTTTGCGTGTTTCCATTGAGTTGAAAATAAACCTGTCATTAATATTGTGTTAAATATATGAGTTATATATGTCAGGAAAATAGGTAATAAGGACTTTATGAATACGGGATGTATTCCATCAATGCCTACAGCATTGGATTTCACCGATAAAAGACTTTCCACAATATCCATGCTATCCACACATCTAAATTCAAAAGAAGCATCTGTTGAGTCTCTGTTAGGAGAAACATCATCTAAAAAGGAGGGAGGACTAGAAAGTGCTGGAAACGGTAATGTAACGAATTCCTGATTTAACGAGTCGACATTGACCTTCTCTTGAGGTATTCGGTTTTCGCTACCTAAGCCCATCTCTTTTAAGTTCTTCCATAGTTGACGTCCATTCATAGAAGGACTAAGCTTTCTATTGTATAATTGGATTTTTGCTGTTTTTATTTTTTGAACCACTTTATTACGCAACCTACGAAGAATTTGATGATGAATTTCCAATCGATAACGTTTCCAAACACTATATGCCTGATCTCGTTGCAGCATGAGCCTTCGAATTTCAATGTTAAACCATGGGCGTTCGCCATTTGCAACAGTTCTGGATCTCAGTGGAACGTGTATATTAAATAGGTTGATAATATTATTGTTTAGGAATTCGACTTGATCATCGGTAGAGGGTAACCTATAAATACATTGCCAACGGATATTTCGACAACTCATCTCTTGATCTGAATAATTAATGTTCTTGAAATCTCTGAATTCGAAGGAAGTTTCGATTGGTTTGAACTTAAAGTTAAAAGCCAGATAAATAAGGTCGTGTTTTGAGAATGCTGGAGCTGACAGTTGGTCATATAAAAGGACATCATTTAAATCACTAACAAAAAAAATATCTAAAAGTGTCTGCGATGCTCCGAAAAATGTGTAGCAACGGTGGTGTTTACCGGTCTTAAATTAAAAGTTTTCATGCTGTCGACTAAAGAAGTCTGTACCAAAAGATTACTGTTGAAATCTCCGCACAAAATGATCTTAGTTGAACTCAAAGTGATAGTTTCTAAGAGGATGAGCAATTGACTAACATCTACGTCATTGTTGGGTCTATAAACCGACCCTACCAGAAGAGTTTCCATATCATCAAAGATTTCTAAAAATAAGTACTCCAACTCATTACCCAGGCCCGATTTACAGATTAATTTGCAAGCAATACTCTTACGTACGTATATGGCAGCCCTCCACCTCTCCTACCAAGTCTGTCAGCGCGGAATAATCTATAACCACCCAAACTATACATTTGATCATTATTATTTTCAGAAAACCACGTTTCGGTAACACAGATAATATCAACTTCTGATTCCTGGAAAATATCCCTAAACTCATCTAATTTGGGATAAAGGCTTTGTGCGTTTAAATGACAAACCTGCAACCCCGCTTTCTGCTTGCATAAAATCCTAATCATAGAGCGAAGAAATCCGTCAGCAACACCGACCGTAGAACATTCACCATCTTCATTGCTATTCATTTTTATCATATAACAGAAGAAAAACAATGAAAAACACGTAAATTTGAGAAAGAGGCTCTACCAGAGTCAAGAGCAAGTACCCATTTTCAATCATTCTGTATGTAGATAAATAAAAGCTAAGAATTAGGAAAAGAATAATAGTAAAAATAGAGATGTAGTATGTAGCACAGTTTAGAAAAGATATATTATTAAAAAAGCAATGAAATTAATCAGAGAAAAAAAAAAAAAAATAATAAAAGAATTGATGCAAATAAGAATGTTGTAAAGATAATAATTAAATAAAGAATATGAATTTATGAATTATTTTTTTAAACAAAAATACTAAATGAGAAAATATAAAAAGTTATAAATGAATAATTATAAATTGTTTGCGAAGCGTTGGTGTTCGATGTTCCAGTATAATCATGTTTGTGGGAGGCTGGCAATACTTTCAAGAGTTTCGATGTTATCGATACGTACTCCTTTTTCATCTGACAGCTGGCGTTTGACATAAACAAGACCTCGAATTGTAAACACTGCTCCTATTTTTTGTTGTTTTTTCGATTGAAGTGCAGCCCGAAGTAGTAGACCTGTGTCAATCGTGATTGATTCGGTCTTTATGACCCGTTCATCAAAAAGATTGGTGATTGCAATCGCAGTAAACCAAATCAATCGTTCTCAATGTCAATCGTTTCATCCAGCTGTCTTTCGTTTCAAAGGAAAAGAAAAGAAATATGTTTCGTTCATCCAACTTATTCTCATTCAAATGAGATGATATAAAATGGGAATTAAACATAGCTTTGAAACAATCAATCAATTATTTCAATACTAATCGTTCTAAAGACCGAAACTGAATGAAAATGAAGTACCTACTGCAAAAAGTTCCATATGGTTCCATTCACTTATTTTCCAATTTCCTAAGGTTCGCTTACACTTAAATTCAGTCCACAATCGCATGGAGTGGAGATGAATTTTTGTAAGTAAAATACGCTCAGACTATAAACAATAAGAAAGATTAGAAATTAAATTGAAAATACAGAATATATTTGAAAAAGGTATTTATTTTAGTATCCATGCTTTTATTTCTGTTACCAAAACAATAAATCAATTAACTTAATAAGCGTTGGTTGGTAAGCTACTGTATTAAATTATTCAGCCAAAATATTGAAAAATATATAATATATAAATAAATATAATTTATTTATGAAGAAAATTGAAAATTTCCTAGTAAGGCTCTCCCTAACCAACGTGAATGTGCCGATTTCGCCGACTCGGCGGCGGTTTTTGTTGTTGTTTAGCATTGTTTATTTGTCATTTTTGTTATCATTGTGAATGATTCCGCCTATATAGCGAATGTTCCGCGTTGGTTTGGGAGAGCCTGTATGTTTTATAACTAACTTTACCTATGTACATAATCACTCCTATTGCGAGTTGTGATTGTTGATTGATAGTTGATAAATATTGACATTTTGGATTTTTAAGAACTCAATTTACTGAATATTTAATCAACTATTCATTGATAGTTGTCAATTTTTTTTATAATTCACAACGGTCTGCATTATTCCCAATGACCAAAACTTTTTTCGGTTGGGTGGTTTAATATCGAATTTCAATGTTTATCAACTATCAATCAACAATCGCAACTCGAAATAGGGGTGAATAGTTTTACCAATAAAGGTTAGACTAGACCGCACTCGATGGAACTACACTGCGGCCTAATTACCTACACTTCAGACTTCACACGAATTCTTGCGAATATTGTTTTGCCTTGTCATGAAGTGTAGTTCCACTGAAATTGAGTGCAGTCTTGCCTAAACAATATTTTTTAATTTGTCTAGAAAATTTTACAGAAAATTCTTCACAAATTAAGAAAAAATGTGTATGACAGTCTTATGAAAATCGTTGTAAATAAATTGAATTCAAATATAATTCCAAAAATACAGATTAAGTTGTTGGAGTTTGTTGACTTTTTCAGAAAAATTGCATTATTGTGTAATAGTAGACTATGAATACCACATAATTAAGTAATACCACATTTTCACTAGTCCCAGTGATTATATTTCGTTGAAAATTAATAAATGAGATCCGAAATTACACCATTTAAAAATCCGTGTACAAATACATATTTCGAAATTAGATGAATTCAACAAAATTTGCATTGTATTAGGTGAAGATTTAACAAATGCACCCAATCCGAACATATTTTAAAAGCTTTAAATCTTTAGTATGAAAATAGAAAGAGAAAAAACAAAAATAGCATTTATCTGCCAAATCCCTCAAATGAAATGAGCTATCAAACAAAATAAGAACATTTTAGACGAAAAAACACTTAACGTATTCGAAAATTGATCTCATTTTGGCTCCAAGGAAAACGTAGAATAAACAACTGAGCCGAACGAATCATTATTAGCTGAACCAGTGAACGTATTTTTCGTTTCGATTCCTGAATTCAAAACCAAAATGAAACAGAAACCTAAATGATTGAAAAAGTGAACGATTGGAACAGAATGAAATTTTCCCATTTATTCGCAGCCAAAATGAAACAGAAACCAAAATGATTGAAAAAATGAACGATTGAAAAGAACGAATCATTGAACTGAACGATATATGAACGATTGAATCTTTTAAAATGAACGATTGACACACCTCTACGAAGTAGTGAATTATTTTTATTAGTGAGGCATTCACGCACATAAATTGATGATGATGATTTAAGTCCTACGGTGTTTAAACTGAGCTGTGTTTTTTTTTCTTTCCGGTATTTGGCAATCGATGTGAGAAAAAAAATTTTTTCATACGCTGACCGGAATTTGAGTATGATTGCGGTGTTGTTATTTGTTTCGGTCTTCGGGCGGGTGCGGAAAATGTCAACCAACGCAGGTGGTTTGATGTTGATGTTGTGACAAAGTAGATTGAAAACAGATCATAAGTTCTCGTCTGGCGTTTGCGGAACACCAAACAAAACTGCATCGCTGGCTATTCTTTGATTATCCTGTTCGTCTTGGGAATTTTTTAAATCAGTAAATTTTGTTTCAAGGTTGACTAAGTGGTTTTTCATAACAGAAAGTTCATTTTTACTATCGATGTGTTGTTTCTTAGTCTCCGTAAGCTCGTCGTTGACATTTTTTAAAGCTGATTTAAGGTTAGTGACGTCAGATTTAAGAGCATCTACCTCGATGATTGAGTTTGCGATCAGTTATATTTTTGTTTACCTCGTCAAACTGAGTTTGCAATTTTAATGCGAGTGAATTGGAATCATCTCTGAGTTGTTTTGATAATAAAGATATGATAAACTCACTTTGATCTTTAAGTTTTTCGTCTAGTTTATCCATTATGGTTTTCTCCTCGGCCATTGTATTGGGTTTAAGAGAGCCCACAGGAGTTCGGGGTGAGTGAATACTTTTGTTCTTGGAGTTGGATAAATTTTTTCGTGGAACGGTTGGGCCAGACATTTAGCAAGTTTGATATGAATTTAGGTTCGAAGCCACAATCAAAGGATTTAGGAATGAAAATTAAATAATTTAATAATCATCGAGCGTAAAATAATTTAATTATTATCGAGCGTTCACTGAGAATATTAAATTTTTCGTGCACAAAATCAGTCCAGCTATCGTTTTAAAGTGAAAAAAGTTAATTCGGGAACTTAATAAGTGAACAAAACTAATTAAAAATTGCCCGCCACACGTCTAACTAGTAGCTCTCTGCTATTCCCCCTAAAGTTTAAACAGCCCAACTTATGACCAACAGATAATTGTGTAAGTAATTGATGATAATATGGAAGCGTAGATAAATCAATTGCGCTGGATTCATTTATTTTTGAATAATTTTTTTCAAAAAAGTCATTTTGTAGAAATGAATGCGAAAATTGGAGACTAATTTTTACTGATAATGTCAAAGGAACGTTAATTCGAGAATTCATGACGTGCCAACACTGTTTAAAGGACTGGTGTTTACTTTCAAACCTAAAGCACCAAAAATATTTCATGGGGCCAATTTCACGAATAACATTACAATAATGTACCATAAAATGATATTTTGGTTTTAAGGATTCCTTAAAGAATTGAATATAAAATAAATTTTGTTAATTTATTAAAACACTTAATTCATTTAAAATGATTTCATCAAAGCAATCAAGAGTAATAATATCAATTATTTTAACAAATTTAATCAAAAAACTAAAAACTGGATCGTCCTCTTCAATTAAGTCTCCTATCATTAGCAAAATATAATGCAGAAAAGTTTTCATTTCCACTGCATTCATTCTAATGCTCGCGTTTTTAATTTGATTTCTATCGATAGGACGACTAGCATTTCCACAAAAGTGTGAACCATAAGCAAACATTTGTTTTCGATAATTGAATGCTTCCAAAGTGAATCTTTTTTTCTCAAAAATGAAGTAGTTCAAAATTTTGGACAAGTTATATTTAGCAACTCCCAAAAAAATGTCGTGCATGACGTCACAAGCTTTATTGTCAGTGACATGGAAATTTGTCAAGGTATTCCAAATTGAATTTTCTCTTAGGCGCTAGTTATAGCTTTCATTGAAATCCATCATTGAAACACAAATCAGTGAAACAGTGGAATATTTTCTGACAAGTTGGTTATAGCTATCATGAAATTTTCTTTCATTGAAAATTCCATTCCCCATACAAAAAACAACTTTGAGGTTAGAGTCGATCATTGAACGAAAAACTGACAGACGAGAACAGGAAGAGAAAGGAACACATTTCATTGGAACGAATGTGTTCCACTTTTGGGAACAAAATATCAGCTGTTCATTGAAAACGATTTTCATCATTGGAAAACTAAAAGTGGTTTAATTAGAAAGTGTTATAGCAAACTAAACATTTTTTTGACTAAACAAAATTTATAACTAACAACCTTCATTTTGGTACCAAAACGCCATGTTATGTATTTGTTTAAGTGCATCAAAATTGAAAGACAAAATTTTCAATGATGGTTTTCAATGAAAGCTATAACTGGCGCCTTAATGATTGATGAATATCTGGGCTCGTTTCTTGTCGATAAACATCAACATTACGAAGACTTTTGGAAAGCTCAATACCGTCATGCTGACATTCATTCTTACTACGTGTACATATTCTACAATAACACCGTGCATCAAAACCTGGAACAAAGCCTAGGACTTCATTCAAACCTAAATTATCCCCCAATATTTGCCCAAGAATGAAAAAAATGTTTGTGTTTTCACCATCAACGTTCAAACTTATCCCATTTGTATACAAATCTTCAATGCATTTGACTAGGTTTTGAAGTGTTAAAAGTGTTTCCAAAATGGTTCATATCTTTGGATTTCATAAAGCCAAAAACAAAAATATTATTTATGTGGGATAATTGGTGTTGAGGAATGACGGGCACTGTATAATATATTTCACAAATAGAGTCATTATGAGGTCCATGACCATCATTTATTTGAAAAGAGTCAAAATATAAAAATAAAGGTAAAACTATTTTGTCTCCAAATTTTTCTGATTTCGATCTCCATAAGTTTCCCATTATAAAATGGTTTAATTTATTTGCGGATTTTATGTCTTGGACATAATCAAGAGTATTTTTTAAGACATTTGGAGAATCGAAATATTTTTTTAATTGAAAATGAATATCAGAAAGGCAGCCTTCGATAATATTTTCTTTTAAAGTCGGATTTCCATTAACAAATACTTCATCTAGCTGTCTAGCAATAGTAAATAATTTTGGTGGTTTAAAAATTTGCAAGGCTTCAATTTCTTTAAACAACTTGTATTCAGATGATATGTCCTTAAAAGGATTTTTAAGCAAAGTTAATATGGTTTTGTATTGTACTCTTAGCAATGGATCAATGAAAGGCAAAACATCACTTAACAAACTGCTTAATGGCTCTAAAATGTCTCCTTCTATTGTGTTTTGAATTTCAGGAATACTTTTTCTAGTTACGTTTGATTTCGTGTAAAGATTAAGGGCGAAAGATATAACGGCTTTTGACATATTTTTTTTTATTTTATCAATGTTAATACAGTTTGGATTTGTTAAAAAAATTGGTGGATTTGTAGAAGTCGAACAGTGTTCGAAAGATTGATATGAATCCAAGTTATCTAATAACTGACAACTTGAAAGAGCATTTCTTTTTGTTCGTATTTCAAATTCTTCTAAGCATTTGTTTTCAGGAAAAGAATTCGTTTTATAAATATCATGTTTCGTAATATGAGACTTAAATTTATAAATGTTTTGAACAAAATTGTTGCATAGATTAAATTTACATAAGTATTGAAATCTTGTGGCAGTTGGAATGTGCCCTCACATATAGAGCAAATATGTGCTTTAATGCCCTGGGTATGTTTATTTTGGAACATTTTCCAATTTCGAAATTATATTTTGTATTTTCGGAACCTTTTCATCCGAAGAAATCTCATAAATGTACTCTTGTAAAAACATCCACACATATTTGCTTTTTTGTGAGTATTCCAAGTTAAAAACAAAGCAGGTTTTTATAACTAAATCAATAGCGCAAAGAAGAGTTGGAACTTTATAACGAATTTCTTCAACGTAAACATAAAACTCTAATAAATTATCGGTTGATTCACCTACTACAAATATGTTGGGTTGTATCTTTAAAGATTGGGAGACTGCCGTATTCTTGATCTCGTCTTCGATTTGTTTGAAATTGTTTAAACTCACCAAATGAATAAACATGTCCTTTTGGGCATCGGTAATGGATGGCTTGAATTTTTTGTTGATTCTGGGTGGTAAAATAATTGTATGAAGCAAATTGAAAAAATGAAATTGCCTTGAATCTGAAAAGAATACAAACTTTTAAATTTCTATCTATTGAAAAAGATGTTAAATAAGTTTACCTGTTCCAAGTTGGCTAGATTGCATTATTTTATATGCTTCCAAAAAAAGTTCGTCTTGATGAAGGTTGGAAAAAACATTTTATTTACTTTTTCCTCAAAATTTTTGATTTTTTCAAAAAGTTTATTTTCTTTTCCTGGGTGAATAACTTTAAAATCGATTTTTATTAAATCGCCTTCGTTTGCATCCTTATATCGAGGCCAGGATGTTCAAAATGCTGCTAAAGACATTTTTTCGTCCTGCATTTTTAAAAAGGATGTTTTTTCCCACAATTCAAGTATGTTGTCGGGGAAATTGTTGGCTAAATAAATGTTTAAGTTTGCAAGATCTTCAGTCACAACAACTTTAGCAGGCGAATCTTCTGTGACATTCATTCTCTTACTTGTGCCGGCTTCGAAAACAGATTTCTTTCGTTTGTGCGCTACATTGTAATACCGATCGAAAAGTTTGCCTAATGGTTGTTTCTTGCCGCATCTTGGAACATAATAGGTACGTTCGTCTCCAGTAGGAAAATATTTTTGTATCTCTTTTGCTGCGTTTTCCAATGTTTTTGGACACATCTTCATATTTTTAAGAGCGAAATGGTCAACGATGCTTCTTGAAATTGAAGCTTGGTCACTACTTGACAACATTATGTTCTTTCTACCTTTCTCCAGCAATTCCTCTCCGGAGACTGTGCCTTTCAAGATAGTTTCTACATCAAACTCCAAACTTGAGAAGGTAGTGATTTTATCTGGTTTAGAAGGGTTTGACAATAGAGTTCCACATGAAATCCAACTGGAAACCATGGACAAAGTACGGTCACTTGCACAACATGACACTAATTCACACTGAAATGACAATTTATTATAGGTACAGGATGATTTGCTGAAGATGCATTTGGGTAAAGACATTAAAAACAGGCAAAAAATTCACTTGCTTGGGTATACTTACATCGTTTTTTTCACGCCATTTGTTAAGATTATATCTAAACTTTATTTTCTCCGACAATAATTTCATTTTGTCGAAAATTTCGTCGATTTCATGAAAATTCAGCATTTTCAACAAATTCTCTGTTGAAATTCGACATTCGGCTAAAGCGTTTATTCCCTCCATAGACATATTCCACTCTTGAAACAATTCATACACTTTAGTGTCCAAATTTATAATTTCTATTACTTCTTCACTTATATTTTCCATTGTTTTAATAAATTATTACTATAAAATCACTCCAAACTCACGAGTCACGTCTGCACTCTATTAAAATCACATTGAAGTGAAGTGGCGACCAGAATAAAATTTACAGTTAGATTTTGCAATCCTTAGGATATCAAGAACTATATTGTTGTTGAGAAACAAAAAAAACATTTAATTTAAAAGCATCGTTCTTAACTTGATGATGGCTTTGATTTGTGTGTGTTGTGCCTTATTACATGAATAAAATTAACAGTTACATTTTGCAGTTCAAGAACTAAGTTTTTGTTGAGAAACAAAAAACATTTGAATTAAAAATTTCGTTCTTAATCAAATGGCTTTGTTTTGTCCGTACGTATGTGTAAGTAAAGTTACACATGCAACTTCATTTTTGGTTTTACTTTGGAAATCTAGATGGGTTCAATTAGCAAGAAGGGATTGTGTGTTGGTGTCTGACACACTTATACTTGGTAGGCATTGGTAAAAAGCACTAAACACCTTAAAAGACAGCGTTGTTATTTTAAGAATAAAATATTTGTTTGCAATTTTCATCTCCGAAACTATATATTTTTGTTTTTATTCCAAAAATGATTCTCTGTTGACGAATTTTAAATCTTCCAATTTTGATTTTTGAATTTCAAACTCTAAAAAGTTCTTGTTTTAAGAAAACGTTCTTGAGACAAGAATAAAAGTCTTAAAATTTTTCAAATGCGAGTTGTTAAGCTGCCAACATTGTTTTTTCTCTGAGTGTACAATACATGGTCTCTTTCGTCCTTTAACATATCTAACGTTTGTTAGACCCCTTTCACACAAGGAAACTGAGTTGCCGGCAACTGGGATTTTGTTGGCGAGAAGGGCGTAGGAGGAAGACAAAAAATCTCCCCTCACACCCTTCTCGCCTACAAACTACCTAGTTTCTGGAAACTCAGTTTCCTTGTGTGAAAGCGGTCTTATATGAGTCAATTTGTAAGCACAGGGATGTAATAGAATTTATATAATTACTTTATTTTGAGAATTGTTTTGTAGAGACCTACACACATTTTTACAAACGTCGTCGTAGGAAAAGCGGGACATTTAGCAGGAAAGTTATGGACGCGGAACAGAGACCTCAAAAGCGGGACTGTCCCGCTGAAAACTGGACGTATGGTCACTATAGTCTTCAAGGAAGTGGTGCATCTTTATTAGACTACTTACAAGTCAACTACGACAATTATGATCAGGCATGGTCAATTTTAACTTCTCGTTATGATCATAAGAGAATTTTAGTATCCACTCAAATGAAAATCTTTTTCTAACAGCCAATAATCAGCGTTGAAACAGCAGATTCCATTAAAGGTCTCTTAGACAAATCCACAGAAGTGCTACATGCATTGAAAAACTTAGGTGTTCCATCAGATAGTTGGGATGTTATAGTTGTTTTTACGCTGCTTCAAAAACTAACAACGAATACACAACAGTTATGGGAAGAAAAATTAGCTTTGAGTAAGGAGTTACCTACTTTTAAAGAATTTTCGACCTTTTTGGAAACCAGGTTTCGTTCGTTAGAGGTTTGTCAGCAAACTTCAAAATCCAGGAGTGATTCAAGTAGGGAACAATCAAAGTTTAAACCGAAGGTTTTACATCTGAGGTCAGGGAAGAAAGAGGAGTAAAGCTGCACAGTATGTAAAGCTGCACAGTATGTAACAAGGGACAGCATTCTCTTCGGTCATGCCACTCGTTTTTGAAGCTGGAGATATCTGCACGGGCATAACATGTTAAACAAACTTGGGTATGTGAAATTTGTTTGGCTTACAACCACAAAACACTTCAACGCCCCAGTGAAAAACGTTGTTTTCACTGCAAGCAAAACATAATACGCAATATTATACTCCAGTTGAAACCAGGCTTATGCTAGCTAAAATACTTATTATACCAATACCGACTTATGGTTGTGAAATATAGTGCAACTGTGACTATAACATCAGGAGAAAATTATATGTAGCATACAATAGTATTGCTAGATACATATATGGATGGAAGAGATATGATAGAATATCTTCCTACTCTAAAGCTATATACCTACAACCTTTCATTAGATAACCTCATTAAATACAGAACCTTAATATCAATGTTTAGAATAATGCAAACACATCAGCCTCCCTATCTCTTTGCCAGATTGCAAATGTCCTCCTCAATTAGGTCACAACAGCTCATACAATCATTGTATTTATAATCTATAGTACTATCATGGAGCTCAATTTTGTAGTACTTACTCTCCTCACAATTTGACAGAAATTAGCGCTGAAATCGCCATTGGAAACCTTAGTGTATAGTAAAAAAGAATAATAAAGATATTTAGTAAGACAGAGAGGATTATATAAATGGAATTCGTATACCGAAAACATCTGACTCTCTTACTCCCCTTAGTAAGAGGCTCAAATGTTTGCGCCAGGCAACGACGATAATAAAGGGGATGAAACGATCAGTCGATATCGATCTGTGAAGCAGTGTAGACGTTATTGGCTTTCGCAAAATTCTAAATTAGAGTCGTGTGTGCAACAGTAGAAGGTTAGCTTGAGACAAGCCTTTTTCATATAGTGCGATAGCACAGTGGAAGGGTGGCAGATCCCGAAGCCGAAAGTAGCCGGTTCAATCCCCAGTCGGGGTCAAATATTTTATCTGCTTTTTTCCACAATAGAGAAGTGGAAAACATTATAGAGTGGGATAAAACTCATCTGGTTGACGGAAAGAAGAGTGCGGGGCCATCGAAAGGTGGTGCACCAGCACCAAATACAATGACAGCAACGGCACCAACAACTGGGGCATCGAAAGATGTCTCATCAGCACCGGTAAAGCCAATAAAGGCAAAACCAATAAAGCCAGCAACGGCAGCTATAGCGGGGACATCCAAAGATGCCCTAGCAACAATGGCAACGGCACCACCAGCCGAGTTAACTAAGAAGAGGAAGCAACAAAAGTATGTTCCTAATTTGGTGAAGCGCACCGCACCTAACCCCTCAACACAGCTGCAAGCTGATGGTAGGCAGACGATACATGAGGAAAACCGAACTCAAGCAGCAAACAGTGAGATGCAGCAAAAAGTTAATTCCTTGTCATCCAAAGTCATCGATGACGAGGAAATTGAATATATGTCCGAGGGTGGAGAAGGGCTCAACACCAGCGATGAAAAAAATGCAACAGTAGACCAGTCATCGGAAGATGAAATAGAGGAGCAAGCTCTCAATAACATCGTCTCAGAAAAACAAAAACAAATAGAAAAACTAAGAGCAGAGGTGCAAGAAATTGTAAAGGACCTCAAAGGCAAACAAGAAGCTCGAAGAGAACCAGAAAGGCAAGAGCGGGAGTTCAAAAAGACGCTACAGGCTACGCCAAAAGTAGCGCAACAGCAAATGAAAAATGCGGAGCTGCAACCGACAAATGAACAGCCTCAGCAAAATAAACAACAACCAGAGCAGCCACAAAGTAGGCTGCAACAACAATAGCCACAGCAGCAGCCTAAACAGCAAAGGCAACAACTACAGAAGCAGAAAGAACAGCAGCAGAACCAGCAGCAGCAGCAGAATCAACAGCAGCAGAATCAACAGCAGCAGATACAACAGCAGCAAAAACAACAGCAGCAGATACCGCAGCAGCAGAAGGAACACCAGCAGCAGCCACAGTCGTCAACGCAAATAAAAAAAGAAAAGGTGCCACCAATAAACACATTCAAATTGGAATTACAGGACACTATAAAATTATGTAAGTCGGCCATAGGCACAAATTTTACTATTAAACGATTAAGTGTAGATAGGCACGCTATTCAGTGCTATTCAATTAGGGATTATAAAATCATTAAAGGTCTGTTAAAAGAATCCACAACGGAGTTCTTTAGTTTTACCCCAAAAACTGAAAAGTTTCAGACGGTCCTACTAAAGGGCATAGATTCCTGCACGGATCCACAGGCGCGCTTAAGTGAGCTTCGCCAAAAAGCAAGCGATGATCTCGAATTTATCGGGGTTAAGCCGTTCGCTACAGTTAAGGCCAGGCGGGAGAAACGGAATCTGCCGTTCTTCCTGGTTCAGCTTTCGCCCAGCAGCAAACTGGAAAGTCTGAGAAGTATCTCCGTCCTCGACTACCAGCTTGTGACTTGGGATAAATTAAAGAGGCGCGGCGACATGCTTCAATGCATGCGCTGCCAAAGGTTCGGCCACGCTGAGGGAAACTGCGAAATGCAGTCACGCTGCGTTAAGTGTGGTGAGAACCACATTGTAGGAGAGTGTTAGCTCGGGCAGGAACGGGTCGAATTGACCCAACTTAAATGTGCACTTTGTCGAGGCGACGGGCACCCCGCAAACTATCGGGGATGCCCGACGTTTCAACAATTGAAACACAATAAAGCGGCAAGGCAAGCAGAGATGATAGAAAGACGCCCACCAACGCGTCCTCATACAACAATTTCCGTCAATCCCCAAATTTCCTACGCCCAAATGGCGTCAGGAAGGGGCAAAACGGTACAGCCTGCGCCAAAGGCAGCCCCACAGGCCCTCGTGCCTAAGGCTCTGGACGCACAGGCCGAAATAAGAGGTATGCTACTGGCCATTCAGAGCCAAATAGCAGGACTTCAAAAACAGATAAGTGAGCAGGCGAAAAGGGTAGACAATATCTACTCTGCTTTGCCGAGCTTATCGCATTTTATAGGTTAAGGGCGCGCTGCCGGAGAGGCCCTTAAAGATCCTTGCTGTGAATGTAAATTCATTGATTAGGACCGAACGTAGAGCAAATCTATTCCAATTGTTGAAAGATCAGAGTCCTGATGTGTTTATGGCCAGCGAAACTAAGCTGAACCAGAAACATAAATTGACTAACAATAATTACAATATCGTACGAAGAGATCGGCCCAACTCTACTTTGTGGGGAGGAGTCGCAATCTTTGTTCGAAAAGGCATAAATTATAAAGTAATATTTAATAGTGAAGTACGCAGATTTCGGTTGCTTGAGGCGTGTATCGTATGCGTTCCTCTCAAACATGGGAAGCGGATGTATGCGATTGCGGCTTATGCACCGGAATCACCTCAGCCAACTGAATTTTTAACAGAGCTCGAAAAACTTTTTCAATGCTTACAATTGAACTCGGAAGAGAATTACTATCTCATGGCCGGTGATTTGAATGCCAAACATGTAGATTGGGGAAATCAAATACAAAATCCGAGAGGTAGCCATCTATTTAATTGGATGTGTCAATACAACGTTGAGTATATGCTCGACCTTTTGGCTACTGATAGGCCTTCGTTTCCAAGGAGCGGTTCCTATCTGGATCTATTGTTGAAAGACTCAAGACTGACAATTACTGACACTGTGGGTCAACGACCAAGAAACTGTTTACGAACGATCGAGTACGACAGTGACCACTGCGGACTTGCTGACGTAATTCAACTTCCAAACGAGCTCGTGGAGTTGGAGGAGTATGTGCCAGTGCATTCTTACAATTACAGTAAGACTCGCTGGCCACGCTTCACCAGCGCTTTATCGAGTGAACTACGAATGAACAACATATCCCCATCAAATGAAGGAATTTAACAAATACCGAAATTGACGATTACTTGGAAAAGATGGACAGTACAATCCAACGAACAATGGAAAAGACAATACCAAAATACAAAGAACGCGAAGCCACAGACGTGTACCGCAACGCGACCATCGACGCACTACACAGACAAAAAAGTGGACTTTTGACAAGACTGAAACTCTTGTACAGACGTTTTACTGATATACACCATCTGGAGATTAGGACACTGAAGTCGTCAATTAAAAACATCAACCAATTGATAAAGGAAAATTACCGGTTGTCTATTAATTTGTATTGGGACAACAAAATTCGGGCCGTTAATTCTAGCGACCCGAGTATGTTTCCTCAAATTAATAAAATATTTAGACGGAATGATCAAAACGAACTTCCGTGTCTTAAGCTTCAGAGAACGACAGAGAACAGAGACGTACTTCTGATAGCAGGCATAGATCAGTGGCGATTCCTCTCAGTTAGCAGGTTTATCGCCGCTAAACCAAGAATTTAATGAATAAATTATATGATGTTCTTTTTATTTTCAAAAAGTAACAAATAGCAATCTTGAAATAATGATAATGATTTCTTGCCATAATCAGTACCATAAATACAAAAACCTACCCACCTAGCTACCTATTTTCAAATCATATTTGCCTTCTTACAACACAAAACTCCCATCTCCCTATCTGCATAAGCGCTACAATATGCGATACCAAAACCAAATTCCCTACAAAGAACATTAATATAATAATAAAAAAATAGATACCTGCCTAACCTACCCACATTGTTCCCTTAAAATTATATTTTCCTGCAGACACACAACACAAAACTCTCATACAACAAGTCTCCCTTGAAACATTTTAGCTTGGAACATCTGCGCTGCACAATTTCATACAATTTTTAATAATATCTATACAAATTACAAATACAAACACAAATTCAATACAATCTAGAATACAAGAGCGTTTTACTACACTATGTACCAAGCAAAGCCCAGCTAAATAAATGAAATCGTAAGCGTAAGTATGATGCGATAAAGCACGCAAATTCAAGCAAAGCCCAGCTAAATAAATGAAATCGTAAGCGTAAGTTTGATGCGATAAAGCACGAACACGATACATCAGGTATGCACTATGCAAGCAGCTACAGGTAAACCTACATTCTGGGTACGTTTTTTATCATTCTCTTTTTTTACTTTCGTATATGTTTCTAGGAAAATGCGGTATGAAGGATGAATACGTGTGCTTATTGTTTTGTTATTAGTGTTCTTTGATTGATATGAGTAAGCATTGAGATTGAGTTCTTTTAGCACATTCAATAATTACAAAAATAAGTGCTAAATTCGCAAAGCGCGATGTAGTTCTGTATTTTCGATATGTAGTTGGGGCATGTTAAAGTAGTATATAGCCAAAGTTTGCAAATTCGAAAAACCTGTGCTCGCTGCAGGAAAAATGCAACAGTGAAACAAAATCTAAAACCACCCCATTTTGTCCGACATTTTCCTTTATAACTTTGGAAATATGCAATTTAGGAAAAAACCGTCCACTATAAACTTGTTTGTTATAAAATTGTCTACAAAAAAAAAAAAAAATAAAAAAAAAATCTGAAACACTAAGTTATTTTGAAGCACTCAAAAAATAGGTCAAAAATTGTCCAATTCTGCTAAAAATTTGGAATCAAATAGTCTAGAGTATTACAAGACGAAATTCGATTAGTTTAAATAGTTTTGGCAAGAAACATGATGTTAACTAAGTGCAACACGCATTGTTTGCATCATTGCTGTGGTCAAAGTAGGACACTTAAGTTGGCACTGATTTTTGTACACGTACTTAGAACCCTTAACTATCGTAAAATATAGTTATAATATTTACATCTTTTTTAAAGCCAAGTGAACAATTTTCTGAACTTTTAAATTCAGTACCAAAGTTGCTTAAAAAAAGTTATAAATATTATAACAATTTTTTATGATAATAATTAATCCTTCTTCGTGACTTAGCAGCATATATGGTCAACTCATTGAAAGACAATAAACTAAAACTAAGAATTTATATTTAACTTGTTTTGTAGGTTAGAATTATTAAAAATATTTTGAATTATTATTCAAAATATAATAAATTTAGTTTGAAATATTTATTATTATTCAAACTTTTGCTTTAAAAAAACGTCTTTTTCAAGACATTTATTAATATTGAAAAGAATAATAATTGCATTCAAAAACCAAAATACAAGCGAAAGAGGATTAAACCGTCATTTGTTATTTTTATAAGCAACAAATTTGTAAGTACATATTCTATAATTTTTAAAAATTGAAGCGGGTGGCAATGGCACAGTGGATATAGTGTTTGACTGCTAATATGGACGTGTGGGTTCGAGCCCCAGTCTAGGTAGCATTCTTTTCTATATTCCCCAGTTTCAACTGGATGCCACCCGTGGAATTTCATGAGACAATTAACATCTAATTCTCAATTAACTGTGCCAACAAAAATCTTTCCTCTCCTTCTATTCCTTCTAACTAGTGCCGTGCATTGCATTTAAAAGACCTGAGGTCTTACAGGCATATAGTTAAAATTATTATTATTATTATTATTATTATTATTATTATTATTATTATTATTATTATTATCGAGTTTCTCCTGCACTTCTCAACTTCTATGAAGTTGGAAATTACCTATCCCGGGCTATGCCAAGGGATTAGGCTCTGTTGGGGCATAGACAATGTTCTAGCCCATAAGTTTCTATTGTTCAGGTTTGATGGAATTGTTCACAGGTGTAGGAATTTTCGGACGATGTTACAAGTGTCCAACAGTACCGATTTTTGAAGTGTGCCAACAGCCATTCAATATTGTGCCGCTTCATATTGCTACACAGATTTTTCGGGACAAGCCCTGTTGCTGAAATAACTATTGGGGTCACATCAACCCTCTCCAAACTGTACATAGCCCGCAATTCAATGGCAAGGGCAGCGTATTTCTATATCTTTGTGGAGTATGTTGTTTGCAAATTTCGATTCAGCGTGACTGCAACATCAAAGATGTCTATCCTTTTCTGTACTTTATTAAAAAGAATGATATCCGGCCTGTTTGCTGGAATGTGCTGGTCAGTTATTATTGTTCTATCCCAGTAGAGCTTGAAGTCGGGACTTTCTAGCACGGGGAGGGGTTGGTACTTGTAGTAAGGTGTATGACGTTGGATTAGGCCAGCCTTTAGTGCTAATTGTTGGTGTATGATTTTTGCGACATTGTTGTGTCTACACATGTAGTCATGTGAAGCCAGTGGGCTGCAACCTGAAATAATGTGCTCAATGGTTTCTCCATTTTCTCCGCATCGTCTGCATCTGTCTTCCACCACTTCTCTTAGAATGAACTTCCTATAATTTCGCGTAGAAATTACTTTGTCTTGGATGCCTATAACAAACCCTTCAGTTTCAGAGAACAAAAGCCCTTGTGTAAGCCATAAGTTGGACGCTTCCTGGTTTATGTGCTCTTGGCTGGCTTCATTTGGGTGGCTACCATGTAACAGCTTTGCTTTCCAATTATTATTATTATTATTATTATTATTATTATTATTATTATTATTATTTTTATTATTATTATTATTATTATTATTATTATTATTATTATTATTATTATTATTATTATTATTATTATTATTATTATTATTATTATTATTATTATTATTATTATTATTATTATTATTATTATTATTATTATTATTATTATTATTATTATTATTAAAATATTAGTAACTATGTTTTAGAGAGCTGAAGAAAAACGTAACCACGTTTGAAACGTCCGTCGCGTCGTCTGATTTAGATACTTAGATAAAAATATAGACCTAAAGCCCGTTTAGAATTTTGACATATATTTTATGATAGTTAAGGGTTCAAACTACGTGTACAAAAATCAGTGCCAACTTAAGTGTCCTACTTTGACCACAACAAAGTCGGCGAAAATTTTTTTTCCCTCGAACGACGAAGCGAATTTATGTATCGATACATGTTTAAACTTTTATTTTATACCAATTATTTATTAACGTTTTTTTTTATTAATTGTCGTTATCAATAAAATAAAAAAAAAATATGATTTTTTCCCCAGACCACGTAGCTAAACCAATAATAAGGACGAGGAATCGCCACTGGCATAGATCCAGAGGAAGCCGTCTTGGACGATGACCTCTTTATAATCGAAGATCCTCGTGAGAAAGTGGAGGCTGTGGGGGCTGCTTTCCAGCAAGTGTACAAGGTGAATGCTAGCATTCGCCCGAACCATGACCTGGAAAACAGAGCCTTGCTTCACCACTTCTACCTTAGAAATGAAATGACGCAATGGCGATCAGAGAATCTCGGTTTCACCGGGTTCAATGAAGAACACTTGGCAAACGCCACCATCGCCGAGCAAAACGGGGCTAATTCCCTGTTAATTTCGAAAGTTGAGCTCCAGCTCATCTTCGCTTCATTAAAGAAAAAGAAGTCAGCAGGAATCGATGGTATTTCGAACGTTGTACTGCGACATCTGCCTCAGGAAGCAGTTGACATTTATGCCACACTGTTTAACAACGTTTTGAATAATGCATATTGTCCAGGGCGGTGGAAGACAGCTGTGGTTCATCCTCTCCCGAAAAAGGGTAAGGACAACTCCAATCCGGCGAATCTCCGGTCGATAAGTCTTCTTCCGAGTATCAGTAAGGTATTTGAGAAAGTTATAAATAGAGCTCTGTCCAAGTGGGCGGAGGACAACAATATCATACCGGACAATCAGTTCGGTTTTAAGGCGGGACATGACACCATTCATGCCGCGTCTAAGCTCGTTTCTGATGTCCAATGGAACAAATCTAAAAGACAGTGTACGGGTGCTTGTCTGGTTGACTTGGAGAAAGCTTTCGACACCGTATGGTTAGAAGGTCTGTATCTAAAGCTAGCCAGACTGGGCATAAGTAAACCGCTTTTATATATGCTTTATCAATGGTAGAAAGTTTGTTGTCAAAATTGGCAATGTAACTTCTTCCGCAACCTTCGAAATTAAAAATGGTCTTCAACAGGGAGCGGTGAACTCACCGATTCTATTCAGTATTTACACCAGCGATCTGATAGGTAGTCTAGCCCATGCCATAGCGTATGCCGACGATCTAATTGCGTACAGAACAGCTCCAACAGTTGAGGTCATCAGAATTCTCTTACAGCGTGACTTCGACAAGATTCAGCGATATTGCGATGACTGGAAGTTGAAAATCAACTTTCAGAAATCCGAAACCATTCTGTTCAGGACTCTATTGCATGGAGCCCCTAGGGATACAAGAAAGAACTGGCGCAAGCTGGTGATCGTAGGGCCACATGGACATCCACTGGCGAATAAAAGTCTAGTAAAGTACCTTGGCATCTGGATGGATCAGTATTTGTTTTTCGACAGACATATAAATGCTGTTCTGACCAGAGCCAGGGGAACTTTTGCCCTGACAAAACGGTTGTTTTATAGCAGCCGTCTTGACAGCAGGGTTAAGGTGATTTGCTACATGGCCCTTATCCGGCCTATAAGTTCTTGTGATATATTTCAAGATAAATATAAAAACAAACTTGTTTTGGAATCGTCAAGAAAAATCTATAAAAATCCTGTTTAAAAGCAGAAGGCTAGTAGGTATGCTAAAAACAATGTTTAAAGCCTAGTATACAGTTCTTTTGAACCAAAACAAATTAGTGGTGAGATTTTATTTCGGAAATAAGACATCTGGGGTGAAACGAAAAATATCTTCTTTTTTTCCCACAAAATGGGTTTTTGTTGCACCAAAGAAACAAATAAAAAGGTCCAATAATGTCTATATTCGCTAAAGAGTCGGCCGCCATGTTTATATAAAATCGTTGGATCACTCCTTTCTTTTCAAAAGATGTTACAACACTGACCACACAAAATTCCTATGAATTTTGCAATTTCCCAGTTTAAATGGCGACTTGAATTTTAATGGAGAAAGAGTGAATAAAATATATTGATTACTGAATCATACAAATAGAAGTTAAGACCTCGATACCATCATCGGGCTTTAAATATGTTAACTTAAGGCGGGCCATGCATAACACACTTCTGACAATATTTTTCTAGGTACATAAATTCAAATAGAGAGTAAAAACGTGGGTCAACCTCACTGATTTTGGCGGATTAACTGAGGTTCAATAAAGAATTCAAGCATTTAATAAACTGAACTATAGTCGAACTAAAGATAATCCGCAAAAATCGGTGGGTTAAAATCTTGAGCCAGTGTTTAACCACGGTTTAAATGTTTTATTTGACATAACATAAAATAATATGGTAGGGTAGAGTATTGGATTTAATAAATATCCCCAAAAATTTCCTTTTTTTGTTTTCCATTGGCTTTATTCACTCATTCTGAAATCGAGTGGAACAGTGCTAATTGATACAACTCATTTTTGATCTTTTGTCTAATTCCAAATATATTTTAATCGATTGAAATTTATATGATTTCGATTCCCCAACAGTTAGAAAACCACAACATTTGTAGAGGAGCATAATCATGTATAATTTTTTTTGTTTTAAATTGTTAAATTTTTCATCAAATTTTGAATTTACACACATACATTTCGTGTAATTTATTTTTTGGAGATTTTAACCTTTATTTTAATTAAAATCCATTTTTTTTGTAAAAAATTGATATATCCAATATAAGCACCGCACCTGTTGAAATAATCATAAAACATTTGTTGACATTATTTTAGAGGATACATAGACTAATATACCTGGTAAATTTTGTCTCAATATTTAACAAAATCTCATCAACTTTTAAATTTAAAGTTTCGAAAATCAAATTGATTTTCCACTTAATCACATTTTTAGTATGAAGTTTTTCAAAATTTTACAATAATTTTTAAATATAAATTTAGATCACCATTTCCCGATTAATTATTTATCTCAATCATAAAGATCTATTAAGTATTAATCAAGTTTCAAGCCTCAAAAGGTGGCCTAATCGGGCTTATTTCATAATTTAATTATTTTTTTTTAAATATAAATCAATTTTATTGATTTTTGTTTATTGAAGTGCACCTACTTTTTTCCCCGTTAGATTTAAAAATATGAAACCACTGACATATTTGTAGAGAAGCTATAGACCTTCAATCGTGTATATTTTTTTTTAATTTTGAACATTTTCATCAAGTTTTGAATTTAGAAGAGCAAATATAAAGTTCACGGGATATTTACACACCCTTTTAGTATGAATTGTTTGATGCCTTCCCAATTATTTTCATACATGAATTAAGCCACATTTGTAGGCTTTTTTTAGAGACCTTAACCTTAAAGATCTGACCAGTAAAAATGAAGTTAGGATTTTTGAAAAGGAAAAAAGCCGATTAGAAATAATTTTTTTATTCAGATAACTGTGCTTTCCCACTGGTGAGTGATGGTTGGCAATGGACAAATAAATCAATTCGGTGTTTTTTTCGCATCCCATTTTTTTACCAAATATTTAAATCAATAGTCTCAATCACACATACAAACTTCGGACTTCTAAACCAACCCCATCAAAAGATAAAATTCAATAAACCCTTTATTCGGTTGATTTTCATATTTGGTAAAAACGTGTGGTTTTCTACCGTGTGAATGACATGATATAAATCTATGAGCCACGAGAGGTGAATACGTCGCAAAACGTACGGTTTTGTTGACAAGGACGTCGGGTTTTCGATCGACGTGTGCAGGTGAAAACGTCTTTCTGCAGAAAAATCATCGTGTGAACATTTCTATGTAAATGTATGGGCCACTGCGCATTTGTCTGGGTGTATATAGCAAAAAAACGTGCGGTATAATCTCTCCTTATAGGTACCTATTAATTATGAATGTTTAAATGATCTACAACCACTTATGTACTTACCTGTCTACTTACATTTTTATAAATAGTTGTAGGTAGGTAGTTAAGCTAAATTAAACTTAAAAAAATTAGGTAGGTAGGTAGATAGGTAGGTAGGTATGTCGGAAAAAACTTATTTTGTAAACAAATATGAAGGTAGGCACCTTTTTTTTAATTGGAAAATTAGTTATTGAAAACAATTATTTAAAAAAAAAAGAAATTTATTAGGTAAGCTTATTTTAACTAGGTACCTATCAGTTAAAATACTTAGGTAGGAAAATAAATAAAATAAATCGGGTGGCACAACGGCTCATGAAGAACCAGGGCCTAGTGACTAACAACTCGCAACCATTCCTGTGTGCGCCTTTCGACAGGAATGGAAGGGACCTACAATTTTATGCCGAATCCGAACGGCTAGACAAGAAGCACTTAATCGTGACAAGTGATACTCTTGGAGGATTTGTCAATTCCTCGCAAGAGGCAGTAGCCCTGAAAAAAAACTTTTTAGTTTTTAGGTGGACGGGGCTGGGAAGCGATCCCAGACCTCCAGCGTGACAGTCGAACGTACTAACCATTACGCTACGGGCTACTACACTTAGGTAGGAAGACCAAACAAAATAATAAAAAGAGACTGGGTGCGAAACCCACTAGTAACTTCCCATTGGTGCCCTTGAAAACCATATAGGTATAGGTACCTACACATTTGCCTTAACTTGCTATGTACTGAAGGTATTTATATTAGAACAGTTTCTAGTTTTTTTTGGGAATAACTTATAAAATTCTAAGAATCTCATGACTATTGCTTTTTTCTTAACACCTTACTTATTTAACTTACACGTGCAAGAAATTATTCAAAAATAGACTATTGACAGAAAAATGCCATAAATTGGAGGGATTGAACTTTAAAGAAAAATTTAAAGTTAATTCCTTGTCATCCAAAGTCATCGATGACGAGGAAATTGAATATATGTCCGAGGGTGGAGAAGGGCTCAACACCAGCGATGAAAAAAATGCAACAGTAGACCAGTCATCGGAAGATGAAATAGAGGAGCAAGCTCTCAATAACATCGTCTCAGAAAAACAAAAACAAATAGAAAAACTAAGAGCAGAGGTGCAAGAAATTGTAAAGGCCCTCAAAGGCAAACAAGAAGCTCGAAGAGAACGAGAAAGGCAAGAGCGGGAGTTCAAAAAGACGCTACAGGCTACGCCAAAAGTAGCGCAACAGCAAATGAAAAATGCGGAGCTGCAACCGACAAATGACCAGCCCCAGCAAAATAAACAACAACCAGAGCAGCCACAAAATAGGCTGCAACAACAACAGCCACAGCAGCAGCCTAAACAGCAAAGGCAACAACTACAGAAGCAGAAAGAACAGCAGCAGAACCAGCAGCAGCAGCAGAATCAACAGCAGCAGATACAACAGCAGCAAAAACAACAGCAGCAGATACCGCAGCAGCAGAAGGAACACCAGCAGCAGCCACAGTCGTCAACGCAAATAAAAAAAGAAAAGGTGCCACCAATAAACACATTCAAATTGGAATTACAGGACACTATAAAATTATGTAAGTCGGCCATAGGCACAAATTTTACTATTAAACGATTAAGTGTAGATAGGCACGCTATTCAGTGCTATTCAATTAGGGATTTTAAAATCATTAAAGGTCTGTTAAAAGAATCCACAACGGAGTTCTTTAGTTTTACCCCAAAAACTGAAAAGTTTCAGACTGTCCTACTAAAGGGCATAGATTCCTGCACGGATCCACAGGCGCGGTGTTTTTTTCGCATCCCATTTTTTTACCAAATATTTAAATCAATAGTCTCAATCACACATACAAACTTCGGACTTCTAAACCAACCCCATCAAAAGATAAAATTCAATAAACCCTTTATTCGGTTGATTTTCATATTTGGTAAAAACGTGTGGTTTTCTACCGTGTGAATGACATGATATAAATCTATGAGCCACGAGAGGTGAATACGTCGCAAAACGTACGGTTTTGTTGACAAGGACGTCGGGTTTTCGATCGACGTGTGCAGGTGAAAACGTCTTTCTGCAGAAAAATCATCGTGTGAACATTTCTATGTAAATGTATGGGCCACTGCGCATTTGTCTGGGTGTATATAGCAAAAAAACGTGCGGTATAATCTCTCCTTATAGGTACGTATTAATTATGAATGTTTAAATGATCTACAACCACTTATGTACTTACCTGTCTACTTACATTTTTATAAATAGTTGTAGGTAGGTAGTTAAGCTAAATTAAACTTAAAAAAATTAGGTAGGTAGGTAGATAGGTAGGTAGGTATGTCGGAAAAAACTTATTTTGTAAACAAATATGAAGGTAGGCACCTTTTTTTTAATTGGAAAATTAGTTATTGAAAACAATTATTTAAAAAAAAAAGAAATTTATTAGGTAAGCTTATTTTAACTAGGTACCTATCAGTTAAAATACTTAGGTAGGAAAATAAATAAAATAAATCGGGTGGCACAACGGCTCATGAAGAACCAGGGCCTAGTGACTAACAACTCGCAACCATTCCTGTGTGCGCCTTTCGACAGGAATGGAAGGGACCTACAATTTTATGCCGAATCCGAACGGCTAGACAAGAAGCACTTAATCGTGACAAGTGATACTCTTGGAGGATTTGTCAATTCCTCGCAAGAGGCAGTAGCCCTGAAAAAAAACTTTTTAGTTTTTAGGTGGACGGGGCTGGGAAGCGATCCCAGACCTCCAGCGTGACAGTCGAACGTACTAACCATTACGCTACGGGCTACTACACTTAGGTAGGAAGACCAAACAAAATAATAAAAAGAGACTGGGTGCGAAACCCACTAGTAACTTCCCATTGGTGCCCTTGAAAACCATATAGGTATAGGTACCTACACATTTGCCTTAACTTGCTATGTACTGAAGGTATTTATATTAGAACAGTTTCTAGTTTTTTTTGGGAATAACTTATAAAATTCTAAGAATCTCATGACTATTGCTTTTTTCTTAACACCTTACTTATTTAACTTACACGTGCAAGAAATTATTCAAAAATAGACTATTGACAGAAAAATGCCATAAATTGGAGGGATTGAACTTTAAAGAAAAATTTAAAGTTAATTCCTTGTCATCCAAAGTCATCGATGACGAGGAAATTGAATATATGTCCGAGGGTGGAGAAGGGCTCAACACCAGCGATGAAAAAAATGCAACAGTAGACCAGTCATCGGAAGATGAAATAGAGGAGCAAGCTCTCAATAACATCGTCTCAGAAAAACAAAAACAAATAGAAAAACTAAGAGCAGAGGTGCAAGAAATTGTAAAGGCCCTCAAAGGCAAACAAGAAGCTCGAAGAGAACGAGAAAGGCAAGAGCGGGAGTTCAAAAAGACGCTACAGGCTACGACAAAAGTAGCGCAACAGCAAATGAAAAATGCGGAGCTGCAACCGACAAATGACCAGCCCCAGCAAAATAAACAACAACCAGAGCAGCCACAAAATAGGCTGCAACAACAACAGCCACAGCAGCAGCCTAAACAGCAAAGGCAACAACTACAGAAGCAGAAAGAACAGCAGCAGAACCAGCAGCAGCAGCAGAATCAACAGCAGCAGATACAACAGCAGCAAAAACAACAGCAGCAGATACCGCAGCAGCAGAAGGAACACCAGCAGCAGCCACAGTCGTCAACGCAAATAAAAAAAGAAAAGGTGCCACCAATAAACACATTCAAATTGGAATTACAGGACACTATAAAATTATGTAAGTCGGCCATAGGCACAAATTTTACTATTAAACGATTAAGTGTAGATAGGCACGCTATTCAGTGCTATTCAATTAGGGATTTTAAAATCATTAAAGGTCTGTTAAAAGAATCCACAACGGAGTTCTTTAGTTTTACCCCAAAAACTGAAAAGTTTCAGACTGTCCTACTAAAGGGCATAGATTCCTGCACGGATCCACAGGCGCGGTGTTTTTTTCGCATCCCATTTTTTTACCAAATATTTAAATCAATAGTCTCAATCACACATACAAACTTCGGACTTCTAAACCAACCCCATCAAAAGATAAAATTCAATAAACCCTTTATTCGGTTGATTTTCATATTTGGTAAAAACGTGTGGTTTTCTACCGTGTGAATGACATGATATAAATCTATGAGCCACGAGAGGTGAATACGTCGCAAAACGTACGGTTTTGTTGACAAGGACGTCGGGTTTTCGATCGACGTGTGCAGGTGAAAACGTCTTTCTGCAGAAAAATCATCGTGTGAACATTTCTATGTAAATGTATGGGCCACTGCGCATTTGTCTGGGTGTATATAGCAAAAAAACGTGCGGTATAATCTCTCCTTATAGGTACCTATTAATTATGAATGTTTAAATGATCTACAACCACTTATGTACTTACCTGTCTACTTACATTTTTATAAATAGTTGTAGGTAGGTAGTTAAGCTAAATTAAACTTAAAAAAATTAGGTAGGTAGGTAGATAGGTAGGTAGGTATGTCGGAAAAAACTTATTTTGTAAACAAATATGAAGGTAGGCACCTTTTTTTTAATTGGAAAATTAGTTATTGAAAACAATTATTTAAAAAAAAAAGAAATTTATTAGGTAAGCTTATTTTAACTAGGTACCTATCAGTTAAAATACTTAGGTAGGAAAATAAATAAAATAAATCGGGTGGCACAACGGCTCATGAAGAACCAGGGCCTAGTGACTAACAACTCGCAACCATTCCTGTGTGCGCCTTTCGACAGGAATGGAAGGGACCTACAATTTTATGCCGAATCCGAACGGCTAGACAAGAAGCACTTAATCGTGACAAGTGATACTCTTGGAGGATTTGTCAATTCCTCGCAAGAGGCAGTAGCCCTGAAAAAAAACTTTTTAGTTTTTAGGTGGACGGGGCTGGGAAGCGATCCCAGACCTCCAGCGTGACAGTCGAACGTACTAACCATTACGCTACGGGCTACTACACTTAGGTAGGAAGACCAAACAAAATAATAAAAAGAGACTGGGTGCGAAACCCACTAGTAACTTCCCATTGGTGCCCTTGAAAACCATATAGGTATAGGTACCTACACATTTGCCTTAACTTGCTATGTACTGAAGGTATTTATATTAGAACAGTTTCTAGTTTTTTTTGGGAATAACTTATAAAATTCTAAGAATCTCATGACTATTGCTTTTTTCTTAACACCTTACTTATTTAACTTACACGTGCAAGAAATTATTCAAAAATAGACTATTGACAGAAAAATGCCATAAATTGGAGGGATTGAACTTTAAAGAAAAATTTAAAGTTAATTCCTTGTCATCCAAAGTCATCGATGACGAGGAAATTGAATATATGTCCGAGGGTGGAGAAGGGCTCAACACCAGCGATGAAAAAAATGCAACAGTAGACCAGTCATCGGAAGATGAAATAGAGGAGCAAGCTCTCAATAACATCGTCTCAGAAAAACAAAAACAAATAGAAAAACTAAGAGCAGAGGTGCAAGAAATTGTAAAGGCCCTCAAAGGCAAACAAGAAGCTCGAAGAGAACGAGAAAGGCAAGAGCGGGAGTTCAAAAAGACGCTACAGGCTACGACAAAAGTAGCGCAACAGCAAATGAAAAATGCGGAGCTGCAACCGACAAATGACCAGCCCCAGCAAAATAAACAACAACCAGAGCAGCCACAAAATAGGCTGCAACAACAACAGCCACAACAGCAGCCTAAACAGCAAAGGCAACAACTACAGAAGCAGAAAGAACAGCAGCAGAACCAGCAGCAGCAGCAGAATCAACAGCAGCAGATACAACAGCAGCAAAAACAACAGCAGCAGATACCGCAGCAGCAGAAGGAACACCAGCAGCAGCCACAGTCGTCAACGCAAATAAAAAAAGAAAAGGTGCCACCAATAAACACATTCAAATTGGAATTACAGGACACTATAAAATTATGTAAGTCGGCCATAGGCACAAATTTTACTATTAAACGATTAAGTGTAGATAGGCACGCTATTCAGTGCTATTCAATTAGGGATTTTAAAATCATTAAAGGTCTGTTAAAAGAATCCACAACGGAGTTCTTTAGTTTTACCCCAAAAACTGAAAAGTTTCAGACTGTCCTACTAAAGGGCATAGATTCCTGCACGGATCCACAGGCGCGCTTAAATGAGCTTCGCCAAAAAGCAAGCGATGATCTCGAATTTATCGGGGTTAAGCCGTTCGCTACAGTTAAGGCCAGGCGGGAGAAACGGAATCTGCCGTTCTTCCTGGTTCAGCTTTCGCCCAGCAGCAAACTGGAAAGTCTGAGAAGTACCTCCGTCCTCGACTACCAGCTTGTGACTTGGGATAAATTAAAGAGGCGTGGCGACATGCTTCAATGCATGCGCTGCCAAAGGTTCGGCCACGCTGAGGGAAACTGCGAAATGCAGTCACGCTGCGTTAAGTGTGGTGAGAACCACATTATAGGAGAGTGTAAGCTCGGGCAGGAACGGGTCGAATTGACCCAACTTAAATGTGCACTTTGTCGAGGCGACGGGCACCCCGCAAACTATCGGGGATGCCCGACGTTTCAACAATTGAAACACAATAAAGCGGCAAGGCAAGCAGAGATGATAGAAAGACGCCCACCAACGCGTCCTCATACAACAATTTCCGTCAATCCCCAAATTTCCTACGCCCAAATGGCATCAGGAAGGGGCAAAACGGTACAGCCTGCGCCAAAGGCAGCCCCACAGGCCCTCGTGCCTAAGGCTCTGGACGCACAGGCCGAAATAAGAGGTATGCTACTGGCCATTCAGAGCCAAATAGCAGGACTTCAAAAACAGATAAGTGAGCAGGCGAAAAGGGTAGACAATATCTACTCTGCTTTGCCGAGCTTATCGCATTTTATAGGTTAAGGGCGCGCTGCCGGAGAGGCCCTTAAAGATCCTTGCTGTGAATGTAAATTCATTGATTAGGACCGAACGTAGAGCAAATCTATTCCAATTGTTGAAAGATCAGAGTCCTGATGTGTTTATGGCCAGCGAAACTAAGCTGAACCAGAAACATAAATTGACTAACAATAATTACAATATCGTACGAAGAGATCGGCCCAACTCTACTTTGGGGGGAGGAGTCGCAATCTTTGTTCGAAAAGGCATAAATTATAAAGTAATATTTAATAGTGAAGTACGCAGATTTCGGTTGCTTGAGGCGTGTATCGTATGCGTTCCTCTCAAACATGGGAAGCGGATGTATGCGATTGCGGCTTATGCACCGGAATCACCTCAGCCAACTGAATTTTTAACAGAGCTCGAAAAACTTTTTCAATGCTTACAATTGAACTCGGAAGAGAATTACTATCTCATGGCCGGTGATTTGAATGCCAAACATGTAGATTGGGGAAATCAAATACAAAATCCGAGAGGTAGCCATCTATTTGATTGGATGTGTCAATACAACGTTGAGTATATGCTCGACCTTTTGGCTACTGATAGGCCTTCGTTTCCAAGGAGCGGTTCCTATCTGGATCTATTGTTGAAAGACTCAAGACTGACAATTACTGACACTGTGGGTCAACGACCAAGAAACTGTTTACGAACGATCGAGTACGACAGTGACCACTGCGGACTTGCTGACGTAATTCAACTTCCAAACGAGCTCGTGGAGTTGGAGGAGTATGTGCCAGTGCATTCTTACAATTACAGTAAGACTCGCTGGCCACGCTTCACCAGCGCTTTATCGAGTGAACTACGAATGAACAACATATCCCCATCAAATGAAGGAATTTAACAAATACCGAAATTGACGATTACTTGGAAAAGATGGACAGTACAATCCAACGAACAATGGAAAAAACAATACCAAAATACAAAGAACGCGAAGCCACAGACGTGTACCGCAACGCGACCATCGACGCACTACACAGACAAAAAAGTGGACTTTTGACAAGACTGAAACTCTTGTACAGACGTTTTACTGACATACACCATCTGGAGATTAGGACACTGAAGTCGTCAATTAAAAACATCAACCAATTGATAAAGGAAAATTACCGGTTGTCTATTAATTTGTATTGGGACAACAAAATTCGGGCCGTTAATTCTAGCGACCCGAGTATGTTTCCTCAAATTAATAAAATATTTAGACGGAATGATCAAAACGAACTTCCGTGTCTTAAGCTTCAGAGAACGACAGAGAACAGAGACGTACTTCTGATAGCAGGCATAGATCAGTGGCGATTCCTCTCAGTTAGCAGGTTTATCGCCGCTAAACCAAGAATTTAATGAATAAATTATATGATGTTCTTTTTATTTTCAAAAAGTAACAAATAGCAATCTTGAAATAATGATAATGATTTCTTGCCATAATCAGTACCATAAATACAAAAACCTACCCACCTAGCTACCTATTTTCAAATCATATTTGCCTTCTTACAACACAAAACTCCCATCTCCCTATCTGCATAAGCGCTACAATATGCGATACCAAAACCAAATTCCCTACAAAGAACATTAATATAATAATAAAAAAATAGATACCTGCCTAACCTACCCACATTGTTCCCTTAAAATTATATTTTCCTGCAGACACACAACACAAAACTCTCATACAACAAGTCTCCCTTGAAACATTTTAGCTTGGAACATCTGCGCTGCACAATTTCATACAATTTTTAATAATATCTATACAAATTACAAATACAAACACAAATTCAATACAATCTAGAATACAAGAGCGTTTTACTACACTATGTACCAAGCAAAGCCCAGCTAAATAAATGAAATCGTAAGCGTAAGTATGATGCGATAAAGCACGCAAATTCAAGCAAAGCCCAGCTAAATAAATGAAATCGTAAGCGTAAGTTTGATGCGATAAAGCACGAACACGATACATCAGGTATGCACTATGCAAGCAGCTACAGGTAAACCTACATTCTGGGTACGTTTTTTATCATTCTCTTTTTTTACTTTCGTATATGTTTCTAGGAAAATGCGGTATGAAGGATGAATACGTGTGCTTATTGTTTTGTTATTAGTGTTCTTTGATTGATATGAGTAAGCATTGAGATTGAGTTCTTTTAGCACATTCAATAATTACAAAAATAAGTGCTAAATTCGCAAAGCGCGATGTAGTTCTGTATTTTCGATATGTAGTTGGGGCATGTTAAAGTAGTATATAGCCAAAGTTTGCAAATTCGAAAAACCTGTGCTCGCTGCAGGAAAAATGCAACAGTGAAACAAAATCTAAAACCACCCCATTTTGTCCGACATTTTCCTTTATAACTTTGGAAATATGCAATTTAGGAAAAAACCGTCCACTATAAACTTGTTTGTTATAAAATTGTCTACAAAAAAAAAAAAAAATAAAAAAAAAATCTGAAACACTAAGTTATTTTGAAGCACTCAAAAAATAGGTCAAAAATTGTCCAATTCTGCTAAAAATTTGGAATCAAATAGTCTAGAGTATTACAAGACGAAATTCGATTAGTTTAAATAGTTTTGGCAAGAAACATGATGTTAACTAAGTGCAACACGCATTGTTTGCATCATTGCTGTGGTCAAAGTAGGACACTTAAGTTGGCACTGATTTTTGTACACGTACTTAGAACCCTTAACTATCGTAAAATATAGTTATAATATTTACATCTTTTTTAAAGCCAAGTGAACAATTTTCTGAACTTTTAAATTCAGTACCAAAGTTGCTTAAAAAAAGTTATAAATATTATAACAATTTTTTATGATAATAATTAATCCTTCTTCGTGACTTAGCAGCATATATGGTCAATTCATTGAAAGACAATAAACTAAAACTAAGAATTTATATTTAACTTGTTTTGTAGGTTAGAATTATTAAAAATATTTTGAATTATTATTCAAAATATAATAAATTTAGTTTGAAATATTTATTATTATTCAAACTTTTGCTTTAAAAAAACGTCTTTTTCAAGACATTTATTAATATTGAAAAGAATAATAATTGCATTCAAAAACCAAAATACAAGCGAAAGAGGATTAAACCGTCATTTGTTATTTTTATAAGCAACAAATTTGTAAGTACATATTCTATAATTTTTAAAAATTGAAGCGGGTGGCAATGGCACAGTGGATATAGTGTTTGACTGCTAATATGGACGTGTGGGTTCGAGCCCCAGTCTAGGTAGCATTCTTTTCTATATTCCCCAGTTTCAACTGGATGCCACCCGTGGAATTTCATGAGACAATTAACATCTAATTCTCAATTAACTGTGCCAACAAAAATCTTTCCTCTCCTTCTATTCCTTCTAACTAGTGCCGTGCATTGCATTTAAAAGACCTGAGGTCTTACAGGCATATAGTTAAGATTATTATTATTATTATTATTATTATTATTATCGAGTTTCTCCTGCACTTCTCAACTTCTATGAAGTTGGAAATTACCTATCCCGGGCTATGCCAAGGGATTAGGCTCTGTTGGGGCATAGACAATGTTCTAGCCCATAAGTTTCTATTGTTCAGGTTTGATGGAATTGTTCACAGGTGTAGGAATTTTCGGACGATGTTACAAGTGTCCAACAGTACCGATTTTTGAAGTGTGCCAACAGCCATTCAATATTGTGCCGCTTCATATTGCTACACAGATTTTTCGGGACAAGCCCTGTTGCTGAAATAACTATTGGGGTCACATCAACCCTCTCCAAACTGTACATAGCCCGCAATTCAATGGCAAGGGCAGCGTATTTCTATATCTTTGTGGAGTATGTTGTTTGCAAATTTCGATTCAGCGTGACTGCAACATCAAAGATGTCTATCCTTTTCTGTACTTTATTAAAAAGAATGATATCCGGCCTGTTTGCTGGAATGTGCTGGTCAGTTATTATTGTTCTATCCCAGTAGAGCTTGAAGTCGGGACTTTCTAGCACGGGGAGGGGTTGGTACTTGTAGTAAGGTGTATGACGTTGGATTAGGCCAGCCTTTAGTGCTAATTGTTGGTGTATGATTTTTGCGACATTGTTGTGTCTACACATGTAGTCATGTGAAGCCAGTGGGCTGCAACCTGAAATAATGTGCTCAATGGTTTCTCCATTTTCTCCGCATCGTCTGCATCTGTCTTCCACCACTTCTCTTAGAATGAACTTCCTATAATTTCGCGTAGAAATTACTTTGTCTTGGATGCCTATAACAAACCCTTCAGTTTCAGAGAACAAAAGCCCTTGTGTAAGCCATAAGTTGGACGCTTCCTGGTTTATGTGCTCTTGGCTGGCTTCATTTGGGTGGCTACCATGTAACGGCTTTGCTTTCCAATTATTATTATTATTATTATTATTATTATTATTATTATTATTATTTTTATTATTATTATTATTATTATTATTATTATTATTATTATTATTATTATTATTATTATTATTATTATTATTATTATTATTATTATTATTATTATTATTATTATTATTATTGTTATTATTATTATTATTATTATTATTAAAATATTAGTAACTATGTTTTAGAGAGCTGAAGAAAAACGTAACCACGTTTGAAACGTCCGTCGCGTCGTCTGATTTAGATACTTAGATAAAAATATAGACCTAAAGCCCGTTTAGAATTTTGACATATATTTTATGATAGTTAAGGGTTCAAACTACGTGTACAAAAATCAGTGCCAACTTAAGTGTCCTACTTTGACCACAACAAAGTCGGCGAAAATTTTTTTTCCCTCGAACGACGAAGCGAATTTATGTATCGATACATGTTTAAACTTTTATTTTATACCAATTATTTATTAACGTTTTTTTTTATTAATTGTCGTTATCAATAAAATAAAAAAAAAATATGATTTTTTCCCCAGACCACGTAGCTAAACCAATAATAAGGACGAGGAATCGCCACTGGCATAGATCCAGAGGAAGCCGTCTTGGACGATGACCTCTTTATAATCGAAGATCCTCGTGAGAAAGTGGAGGCTGTGGGGGCTGCTTTCCAGCAAGTGTACAAGGTGAATGCTAGCATTCGCCCGAACCATGACCTGGAAAACAGAGCCTTGCTTCACCACTTCTACCTTAGAAATGAAATGACGCAATGGCGTTCAGAGAATCTCGGTTTCACCGGGTTCAATGAAGAACACTTGGCAAACGCCACCATCGCCGAGCAAAACGGGGCTAATTCCCTGTTAATTTCGAAAGTTGAGCTCCAGCTCATCTTCGCTTCATTAAAGAAAAAGAAGTCAGCAGGAATCGATGGTATTTCGAACGTTGTACTGCGACATCTGCCTCAGGAAGCAGTTGACATTTATGCCACACTGTTTAACAACGTTTTGAATAATGCATATTGTCCAGGGCGGTGGAAGACAGCTGTGGTTCATCCTCTCCCGAAAAAGGGTAAGGACAACTCCAATCCGGCGAATCTCCGGTCGATAAGTCTTCTTCCGAGTATCAGTAAGGTATTTGAGAAAGTTATAAATAGAGCTCTGTCCAAGTGGGCGGAGGACAACAATATCATACCGGACAATCAGTTCGGTTTTAAGGCGGGACATGACACCATTCATGCCGCGTCTAAGCTCGTTTCTGATGTCCAATGGAACAAATCTAAAAGACAGTGTACGGGTGCTTGTCTGGTTGACTTGGAGAAAGCTTTCGACACCGTATGGTTAGAAGGTCTGTATCTAAAGCTAGCCAGACTGGGCATAAGTAAACCGCTTTTATATATGCTTTATCAATGGTAGAAAGTTTGTTGTCAAAATTGGCAATGTAACTTCTTCCGCAACCTTCGAAATTAAAAATGGTCTTCAACAGGGAGCGGTGAACTCACCGATTCTATTCAGTATTTACACCAGCGATCTGATAGGTAGTCTAGCCCATGCCATAGCGTATGCCGACGATCTAATTGCGTACAGAACAGCTCCAACAGTTGAGGTCATCAGAATTCTCTTACAGCGTGACTTCGACAAGATTCAGCGATATTGCGATGACTGGAAGTTGAAAATCAACTTTCAGAAATCCGAAACCATTCTGTTCAGGACTCTATTGCATGGAGCCCCTAGGGATACAAGAAAGAACTGGCGCAAGCTGGTGATCGTAGGGCCACATGGACATCCACTGGCGAATAAAAGTGTAGTAAAGTACCTTGGCATCTGGATGGATCAGTATTTGTTTTTCGACAGACATATAAATGCTGTTCTGACCAGAGCCAGGGGAACTTTTGCCCTGACAAAACGGTTGTTTTATAGCAGCCGTCTTGACAGCAGGGTTAAGGTGATTTGCTACATGGCCCTTATCCGGCCTATAAGTTCTTGTGATATATTTCAAGATAAATATAAAAACAAACTTGTTTTGGAATCGTCAAGAAAAATCTATAAAAATCCTGTTTAAAAGCAGAAGGCTAGTAGGTATGCTAAAAACAATGTTTAAAGCCTAGTATACAGTTCTTTTGAACCAAAACAAATTAGTGGTGAGATTTTATTTCGGAAATAAGACATCTGGGGTGAAACGAAAAATATCTTCTTTTTTTCCCACAAAATGGGTTTTTGTTGCACCAAAGAAACAAATAAAAAGGTCCAATAATGTCTATATTCGCTAAAGAGTCGGCCGCCATGTTTATATAAAATCGTTGGATCACTCCTTTCTTTTCAAAAGATGTTACAACACTGACCACACAAAATTCCTATGAATTTTGCAATTTCCCAGTTTAAATGGCGACTTGAATTTTAATGGAGAAAGAGTGAATAAAATATATTGATTACTGAATCATACAAATAGAAGTTAAGACCTCGATACCATCATCGGGCTTTAAATATGTTAACTTAAGGCGGGCCATGCATAACACACTTCTGACAATATTTTTCTAGGTACATAAATTCAAATAGAGAGTAAAAACGTGGGTCAACCTCACTGATTTTGGCGGATTAACTGAGGTTCAATAAAGAATTCAAGCATTTAATAAACTGAACTATAGTCGAACTAAAGATAATCCGCAAAAATCGGTGGGTTAAAATCTTGAGCCAGTGTTTAACCACGGTTTAAATGTTTTATTTGACATAACATAAAATAATATGGTAGGGTAGAGTATTGGATTTAATAAATATCCCCAAAAATTTCCTTTTTTTGTTTTCCATTGGCTTTATTCACTCATTCTGAAATCGAGTGGAACAGTGCTAATTGATACAACTCATTTTTGATCTTTTGTCTAATTCCAAATATATTTTAATCGATTGAAATTTATATGATTTCGATTCCCCAACAGTTAGAAAACCACAACATTTGTAGAGGAGCATAATCATGTATAATTTTTTTTGTTTTAAATTGTTAAATTTTTCATCAAATTTTGAATTTACACACATACATTTCGTGTAATTTATTTTTTGGAGATTTTAACCTTTATTTTAATTAAAATCCATTTTTTTTGTAAAAAATTGATATATCCAATATAAGCACCGCACCTGTTGAAATAATCATAAAACATTTGTTGACATTATTTTAGAGGATACATAGACTAATATACCTGGTAAATTTTGTCTCAATATTTAACAAAATCTCATCAACTTTTAAATTTAAAGTTTCGAAAATCAAATTGATTTTCCACTTAATCACATTTTTAGTATGAAGTTTTTCAAAATTTTACAATAATTTTTAAATATAAATTTAGATCACCATTTCCCGATTAATTATTTATCTCAATCATAAAGATCTATTAAGTATTAATCAAGTTTCAAGCCTCAAAAGGTGGCCTAATCGGGCTTATTTCATAATTTAATTATTTTTTTTTAAATATAAATCAATTTTATTGATTTTTGTTTATTGAAGTGCACCTACTTTTTTCCCCGTTAGATTTAAAAATATGAAACCACTGACATATTTGTAGAGAAGCTATAGACCTACAATCGTGTATATTTTTTTTTTTAATTTTGAACATTTTCATCAAGTTTTGAATTTAGAAGAGTAAATATAAAGTTCACGGGATATTTACACACCCTTTTAGTATGAATTGTTTGATGCCTTCCCAATTATTTTCATACACGAATTAAGCCACATTTGTAGGCTTTTTTTAGAGACCTTAACCTTAAAGATCTGACCAGTAAGAATGAAGTTAGGATTTTTGAAAAGGAAAAAAGCCGATTAGAAATAATTTTTTTATTCAGATAACTGTGCTTTCCCACTGGTGAGTGATGGTTGGCAATGGACAAATAAATCAATTCGGTGTTTTTTTCGCATCCCATTTTTTTTACCAAATATTTAAATCAATAGTCTCAATCACACATACAAACTTCGGACTTCTAAACCAACCCCATCAAAAGATAAAATTCAATAAACCCTTTATTCGGTTGATTTTCATATTTGGTAAAAACGTGTGGTTTTCTACCGTGTGAATGACATGATATAAATCTATGAGCCACGAGAGGTGAATACGTCGCAAAACGTACGGTTTTGTTGACAAGGACGTCGGGTTTTCGATCGACGTGTGCAGGTGAAAACGTCTTTCTGCAGAAAAATCATCGTGTGAACATTTCTATGTAAATGTATGGGCCACTGCGCATTTGTCTGGGTGTATATAGCAAAAAAACGTGCGGTATAATCTCTCCTTATAGGTACCTATTAATTATGAATGTTTAAATGATCTACAACCACTTATGTACTTACCTGTCTACTTACATTTTTATAAATAGTTGTAGGTAGGTAGTTAAGCTAAATTAAACTTAAAAAAATTAGGTAGGTAGGTAGATAGGTAGGTAGGTATGTCGGAAAAAACTTATTTTGTAAACAAATATGAAGGTAGGCACCTTTTTTTTAATTGGAAAATTAGTTATTGAAAACAATTATTTAAAAAAAAAAGAAATTTATTAGGTAAGCTTATTTTAACTAGGTACCTATCAGTTAAAATACTTAGGTAGGAAAATAAATAAAATAAATCGGGTGGCACAACGGCTCATGAAGAACCAGGGCCTAGTGACTAACAACTCGCAACCATTCCTGTGTGCGCCTTTCGACAGGAATGGAAGGGACCTACAATTTTATGCCGAATCCGAACGGCTAGACAAGAAGCACTTAATCGTGACAAGTGATACTCTTGGAGGATTTGTCAATTCCTCGCAAGAGGCAGTAGCCCTGAAAAAAAACTTTTTGATTTTTAGGTGGACGGGGCTGGGAAGCGATCCCAGACCTCCAGCGTGACAGTCGAACGCACTAACCATTACGCTACGGGCTACTACACTTAGGTAGGAAGACCAAACAAAATAATAAAAAGAGACTGGGTGCGAAACCCACTAGTAACTTCCCATTGGTGCCCTTGAAAACCATATAGGTATAGGTACCTACACATTTGCCTTAACTTGCTATGTACTGATGGTATTTATATTAGAACAATTTCTAGTTTTTTTTGGGAATAACTTATAAAATTCTAAGAATCTCATGACTATTGCTTTTTTCTTAACACCTTACTTATTTAACTTACACGTGCAAGAAATTATTCAAAAATAGACTATTGACAGAAAAATGCCATAAATTGGAGGGATTGAACTTTAAAGAAAAATAGGTACATAGTTGCAAATAATATAAAAAAAAAAAAACAAATTAAGTTTCAGATGAGAAATTTTGGTGTTTAAACGTTTATAGTTTTGCGAAAAATTTGAAGTCGCTACCGTTGTTTTTTTTTTCTAAAAAAAAAATACTAAATGTTGACTACGTTATTATGTGATTACAAAATATAAACTGGGTTCGGAATCATTAATTGTTCTGGAAATGTTTGAGACGAAATTAAATTATTTTTCAACTGGTTTTCTTGGTAAAAAAAATAGTTGATTGATTTTTTTTTAATTTTTACCAATTCTTTTTTACGTTATTATGTGTATTGCATTGTTATGTTTAATGTGTGTTATGTATCATGTGTAAGCCTGTTCAGCACGTTATAATCTGTAAAATAAAATTCATCCATAATATTCATCCATATAATATTAGTCCAGGCAAATTAGATTTTGGCATAGATGTAACATATAGTATCTTAGATTTTTGTGGTATTCGATCAGAAATAATATAAAAAAAGAGAATATGAGGTTGCTCCCGCTCAAAAAGGTGTGCTTTTGCAGGAAAAATCAAAACGTGCAAGAAAATGCATTATTTACTCCCTGTTTTTTGTTATATTCCTATATAACTTTGGAAATATGCATCTTAGGAAAAAAACAAAATTTATTTGTTATAAAATTATCCACAAGACATTTATATAAAACTTTCTGGTGCTATACATTTTTTGCTATAGGTACAGAGTAGTTTTGAAAGGCTTAACTGAGAGATCAAAACTGGTCCAATTCTACTATAAATGTTCTACTATAAATGTTCGACTATAAAAGTTAAACATTTAAGCTGACGCTAATTTTTGTACACATACTTGGAACCCTTAACTATCGTATATTAACGTTATAATATTTTTTTAGTGACTTCGGTAGCAATTTGAAAGAACAAAAATCGTAAGAAAAATGTTTTTTAATAAAATAATTATTTTAATTTATTTAAAAAAACATTTTTTCATACAAATCTAAAACTAATCTGTTTTTTACAGCTCTTTTCTTTTATAGCAACAAAAATAGCACACCTTTTCGAACGGGAGCAACTTCATATTCTCGTTGTTTATATTATTTCTGATCGAATCCCACAAAAATCTAAGATGGGAGGGGGGTCTATCTCATCCCGTTTAGAAGGTAGGTGCATTTAAGAAAAAAATTACTATAAACGGAAAAAAAATATTAAAAAAACAACGCCAACAGTTACAATAAAGTAATACCGGTTTCCTAAAGTTAAATTGAATTATTCATACCAACAGTTTTTGAAAAATTCGCATGCAAACTCTACCTATACTTTTTTTCAAAATTGTGAAATAAAGTCCTAAATTGGCTTCTAGTAGTCAATGTTTATGTTAATTCTGAATCGAACACAAAAAACCCAATGGTTTTATGTCTTCAAGTTTTTGAGAAGAAAATTTTAAGCAACACAACACTTTTTTCAATAAATACAATTTATTTCGTAAAACAATATTTTTAAGGGAAAATAAATGTTGGTAAATATTAACCCATTTCCGGCGGCTACCAGTTCCAGTAGTTTATCCTCAAATCGCATTTAAAAAAAAAATATGGTGATTTTCAATTAATTTTAAAATATTAAATATAAAGTTAATTGTAATAAATTCAAGAGATCTTATATAGGTAAACGTACAATTTTGTATATATTAAAAACAAAATGGTAAGTCAATTTAAAATATTAATAGGTAGCTTACCACTTTATTAACTTCCCATTGGAAGTTATTGTAATTGGTGCGATTTCTCGAATTAAAAATTTTGACATATCTTCACGTTTTGAGGTCTCTAGAATCAGAATTCGTCGTTTTTAGCAAGATGTCCGTATGTGTGTATGTACGTATGTTCGGGGTACTTTTTTTGTCCACCATATCTCGAGAATGAATAAAGATATCGACCTCGGATAAATTTTATTTTACAGATAATATTGTCATAGCGTGGTGAAAAGGTTTTCTAACAATTTCAATAAACCGTTTTTTTACTACAGCAATTTAAAAAGGAGCTGTAAAATGTCATTTATCTGGAATATCTCGAGAACGGAATAAGGTATTCACTCCAGACTAATTTTAATTAACACATAATTATACAATACAAAATTGGTAAATATTAAAAAAAAATTCAACAGACACTTTTTTTTTAACTAAGAAAAAGAGTTGAAAACTAATTTTCGTCTCAAATATTTCAAGAACAAAAAATGGTTCTGAACCCAATCTATTTTTTTTTTTACATATAATGATGTAGTCAACCACTGATAATGTTTTTAAAAAAAAATTCAATAAACTTTTTTTTTTTAGAGTAAAAAAAACTGGAACAAAAACTATTAAAAATTCTTAACAAATTTTTTTCAACTCAAATATTTCGAAAAACAAACAATATATCGGTTTCAAATTTCTACCAAAAATATAAACCTATAACATCTAAATGTTGTACCCTTTAAAAAGTTAAAAATCAAAATGTTGCAAGAAAAAACTTTTCAAAAATGTTTTAATTCGAAAAATTCTTACACTCAAAATCGCTTCAAAATCGAAATTTTTGCATATGACACTTAATTTGGTATTCTTTGAAACCATGTTTTTTTTAATTACACTCCCCCGATTTTTGGTATTTTTTTAAAATAAATAATTAATTCCTCCATACCGAGAAGAGTTATGAAAAAAAGTTTTATACGTAAGATTCTTAGAATTTTTTAAGCTATTTACAAAAAAAAAATGTACTATTAAAAATATCTTATGTACAAAATAAAGGTAAAGTCACATTTTAACTATATCTATATACCTACCTTTGTACTAATTATCCAAAAACCCAAAGTTATTACACTACAAAATATAAAATTATATGATGTATGCTCTACCACCCACCACTTAAGTAAATATGTGCATATGTATGTACATATATGGTTTTCAAGTGCACCAATGGGAAGTTACTGGTGTAGGTCGACCCCAGACTCATTTTTTCCAATTTTATCGAAAACAGTTGAACCGATCAATGGCAAAGCTATTTGCAAAAAAAACACATAGGTACATATTCCATGCATTCGCAAAAATAATCAAAACTATGTCATGCTTAGTTTCTTTTTGAAGAATTTATTTTGTTTGTTAAAAAACCGAAGTAAGATTAATAAATAAAAAAATAATAAATAAATAAATAAAATATTGAAAAATGAAGAAACTAATCTCTAAATAAAAGCAATTAAGCACTAAGCTGATGATATCAACCAGAAATTATATCATTTATCCTGACTGTTCTTAGGATTATGAGAAAATTTGTTTATTTATTTTTAAATATTTTTAAAAGAAAAAATCCTAGGAGAACCCTGGTTTTCAGTGTTTGACTTAAAAATGACAAAAGTATTGAATTTTGGAAACAAAAACTGTTCCTTCCTAACTTTTGATTACTCTATCTTTCACCCACTACTTACCTTTTTTAACATTGCATAGGGTTTCCCATACACAAACACTGAAAGTAACAAATATTTCACTAAATTATTACTACCTATAGCTAGATATAATGTAGGTACCTTCATGTCTATCTACTCGTAGGTATAGTCGTAATAAATTGTTAATTTCAAGTCAATTAAAATACATAGCTACATGTGTACATTACTACTTACTATCTGGCAAGCTATTTTCGAGCGAAATCTAGTGGATTTTAAACTTTTTTTCTAAATTCTACCACCCACCACTCACAGCCGCTAAAAAGTAACAACAAATAATGTCCGTCTCCATACCTAGCTACATATGTATACAAATAAATTATGTACTTACCCACTCGTGGAATAAATTGTGCATTTCAACGCAAATAATTACATATCCTCAAAATCTTGCAAATCTCGATAAAACACGAATGGATAGCTTTATACTTACATACGACCATATTTTTCTTTCCCGCATTAACCATCAAGGAAAAAATCTGTCTCATTTCTTCCCCGCAAACAGGTAGGTAATTCCTTCAGAATGAATTACAAATTTAAACAAAAAAAATTTAACCAAATCACAAAAAGCAAAAAATTCACAAACCCAAGCAACAGACACACAATTGTTTTTTTTTTTACTTTACTTCCTCTTATACTTCACATTATACCATCTTCCTATAGAAAAAAAAAAACTGACAAAAAAACTTAAAAAAGTCTCCCTTGCAATCTCATATATTTGTCTTCATTTTTGTTGTCCTACTCTAACTCTATTCTATTTTCAAACCAACCGAGTGTAGAGACCTTAAACACAAACCTAAAAGTTGCTAAGTCTCCCAAATATTAGCCAAATTTTAGTTCTTACTGTCCTCACTTCGACTAGCGCCAGTTTTTTTCTTCATGATATTACTATAGATTTTAAATACAATGATACAATTTAGATTCACGTGTTTAACTTCTGAACGCTTATTTTGTATCAATGCTACTCGTTTATGGAACAGTCTACCCCAAAGAATTAGAAGTATCGGCAACTCACAGGCTTTCAAAAAAGCAATAGAGGCTCATTTAGCCCATAACTAAAATTTGTTTTACTCAGAGCATATTGAAGACCAAAATGAAAACCAGAACGTTAAGAGAGAAATAAATTGTTAATATATGTACGTACATATATTTACTTACATAATAAATTGTAATTACTGAATAGTTTAAAAGATGTGTAAAAAAGTTTAGTAATTTGATTAGCGTATCATTATATCAAACTAAATATTATCTAAAGAATGCTTTAATGTATTTTAAATTGAAACTTGTATTAGTTTATAAGATATTGTATCTTAAAATGCAAGTCAACTAATAAATTAAATCTTATCTAAATCATACGCTTTTGCGAAATGCTCCAATATTCAATCATGCGCAAAATAATCAAAATTTAACAGCTCAGTCCAATCAATCGTGTTCATCCACTTTAAATTCAGCTCCTGCACAAACACGGAATAAAAATACAAATTCACAGTCTACCGTTTCTAATACAAATCAAAATACATAGGAAGCTACATCACAGATAAATCCAAACACACCAGCAATCAATCCAGTTAGTAACCAAAGCTTTGATAAATGCAACCACTCATAATTATCACGTCTCAAACCCGATAAATACATTGGTTTTACTTGCAACAGCAATTGTCAAAATACAATCATCCAATGGAGAATATATCAACATGAGAGCGCTGATAGATCCGGGCTCAGAAGCAACTTTCATCACAGAACGAGCCGCACAACAACTTAGTTTGCAAAAATGTCGTACATTTTTTGAAGTCTCTCGATTTGGATATAATAAAAATGGTTGTTGTCAAAGCTTTGTAAACATAAAATTGAAATCATTACATACCTCTTTTGAAACTCAGGCTAGGGCGTTTGTTATTAAAACCTTAACTGACTTACTTCCCAACAGGGAACTTTTTCCAAACCAATGGAATCATATTTAGAGTTTAAGTTAAGCCGATCCTTTTTGCAAACCTTCTAGTGTTGACTTGCTCCTGGGTAGTGATGTCTTTTCTGAAATCGTTTTGCCAGAGATAGTCAGGGGAAATGAGCTTGCATCACTCATCGCCCAAAATACTCAACTTGGCTGGATTGTCTTTGGTCAGAAGGCACCAATTCCAACTTGCCGTGTTCACCTGCAGCAAGTTGACGTTGATACACAACTTCGAAGATTTTGGTAAATCGAAGAATATCCGTTTGAAGAACCCGAAACTGAAGAAAATACTTCCGGACACACACCAGGCGTTTACCAAATGGACGTTTTGAAGTTTCGCTAGGAGCAAGTCAGCAAGGAGCACTGCGAAGATTTCTCCAGCAAAGCCAACCCTACTGAGGAAAACCGGAAGAAGTTTCAACAAGCCAGGAAGACCTGTAACGCTCATATTCGACGAACCAAATTTTTGCATGACCAAAAATTAAGTCAAAAAATTACTACAATGCCCCAATAATAATAATAAAAATTTTTGGTCAGTTGTAAAAAGTATTCGAAACACTACTTCGTCTTCGGTTCCAACACTCGTCTTCAACGACACACCTGCTGTCAGCTCGCAAGATAAAGCCAATTTGCTTGCAGCACAGTTTGCTGTTAATTCGACGCTGCTAGCAAGTGATAGAACTTCACCTGTACTTGATAGCGTAAACGATTCTATGGGTCAAATCTTCTTTCGCACTCGTGCAGTTGCTAGAGTTCTAAAAGACCTCGACATACACAAATCCGCTGGCCCGGATAGTATCCCTCCCATTGATCTGAAGAGGTGTTCTTCAACGCTGGCAAAACCACTGCGTAAGCTTTTCCATCTGTCCTATTCTACTGGTCTCTTTCCGAGTGGATGGAAAACAGCATTTGTCCAGCCTGTCCCTAAAAAAGGCGTATCTTTTTCACCATCAAACTATCGGCCAATTGCATTAACGTCCCTTCTTTCCAAGGTCATGGAAACGCTGAGTAATTTTCAGCTCAAGAAATATCTTGAAGAACGAAAGCTTCTTAATGACCGGCAGTTCGGCTTTCGTAGCAATAGGTCCACTGGCGATCTGATGGTATTTCTCACCGAACAGTGGAACAAATCTTAACATCGTTTTGGAGAAAGTAAGATTATTGCGCTTGATATTTCTAAAGCGTTTGATAGAGTTTGGCACCAAGCTCTCTTATTTTATTTTTTTATTTCTCTTATTCTTCGTTGGATTAGAAACTACCTTTCGGAATGATGAATACAAGTTGTATTGGACGGTTTCAAGTCTGAAATTCACAAAATAAATGCTAGTGTGCCCCAGGGCTCCGTTTTGTCTCCGACTCTCTTCCTAATATTCATAAATGATCTTTTGTCTGAAACTGACTCGCTGACGACAGCATCATCAGCTTACATATTCGTTTTCAGATTCACATCCATGTCCTTCGGATGTGGAACTAGAACGGCAGCGTATGATTAGCTCATTAAATTCTGATCTCGACAGCATTGTCCAATGGGGAATCAAAAACCGCATAGAATTTAATGCTTTAAAAACTCAGTGCTGTCTAGTGTCGTCAAAACGAAACCCACCCCCCATGCAACTATCCATGAGTGGCACATGCATTGAGGAAACCGAAAAGCTTTCAGTCCTCGGTATGTGTATCACAGACCACCTCTTCTGGAATGAATACATATTCGACGTCGCCAAAAATGCTGCTAAGTGCTTAGATTTTCTTCGGCGATGCAAGAAATTTTTCTACCCTTCTGATCTGGCTGTAATCTATAAAGCATTTATCCGTCCGAAACTTGAGTACAATTCTCATATTTGGGCAGGTGCCCGAATAACTTACTTGAGTCTGTTAGATAGGATTCAAAAAAGAGCTTTGAAAATGATAGGTGACAGAAATATAACAGAAACATTTGCATCCCTCGACCACCGCCGCAATGTTTCATGTCTAACATTATTTTACCTATACTTTTATAAACATTGTTCTAGTGAAATAGCTGCATTCCTCATTTAAAACAATTCAACCGTAATACTCGTACTTCTAGGAAAGCACATCAGTTTACCCTCGAGCCAAACTTCGGAAGCACTGTCAAGTATAGAGATGCTTTTTTTAGCCGCACTACTCGAATGTGGAATGCTTTACCAGACCATTTTAATATTCAGAGGTTCAAAACCAATGTGCATCGGTATCTTCTCTTAAATCCTACCCTATTTTCCCAACGCTCGCACTGTGATTAAACATTTTAAGGGCAGCCAAAATCCCTTTAGTGCGCGCTTAACTAAAAAAAAAAGCTTGAAAGAAGATTCGACAGCAATCTTGAACTACACAAACAATATTCAGCCTGCATATCGGAGTATCTTCAGCTTGATCAGATTGAAGAAGTAGATATCAGCCAAGGACTACGCTTTTAAGACTACAGATGGGACTTCCTTGAACGAGCAAATTTCGATAGAACCTAAAACGCAAGCAATTATTATGGATATTAAAGTGGAGAAAGTTTAAAATTACCTCGACGGCCGACATCGAAACAAAGTAACGGCAAATCCAGATGAGAAAACCAGATTCCTTTTATCAGCTGATTTGCTGGCGAGACAACAACACGAATCTTTTCAAGCTGTAAAGGTTGAAGACAGTTACTTTTGGAACGGCTTCTGCTCCTTACTTGGCTACCAGAAATTTGAACAAGCTTCCTGATGAATAGGAAAAATATCCCGTAGCAGCGCAGATGATACACCAAGACGTACGTGGATGATTGAATTGATAATGAATATTGAACCCCAAGAGCGAGAAGTTGATTTTCTGCTGCCTTTTGATTCTTCTGAACACATCAAGACTTTAGGGATAAAATGGCTTCCTGCGAGTGATTCCCTCTCTTTTCAGTGGGTTCAAACCGAAACAACTGAAGTCACCAAGAGAACCATTCTGTCAACCGTCGCTAAACTTTTTGATCTACTGGGTTGGATATCTCCGTGCGTGATTTCGGCAAAAATTATCATGCAAAAATTGTGATTGAAGGGTTTAGCATGGGGTGTTCCTGTTCTATTGGATTTGCAGCGAGAATGGATTTCTCTACGAGCAGATCTGCCAATGCTTCAACATATCCGCATTCCTCGTTGAATTTTCACTGAAAAAGGAAATTTAGAGTTAGAACTGCCTGGTTTTAGTGACGCTTTTTTGAAGGCAGACGGGGCTGTGGCTTATATAAAGATCATAGACAGAAGAAAACAAATACATACTCACCTAGTGATGTCTAAAACCAGAGTTGCTCCTCTTCATACTGTTTAACTTCCTCGCCAGTAGGAATGTAGGCGACTGGCGGTGGGAACCAAATTTAACATGGCGTTATATGGGAATAAGTGGGTGGAGGTGGGCACGCCCCCTTTCTGTTTTTTTTTTTTTAAATTTGTGTGCACGTGTGTATGTGTCATGGGGGCTGGGGGCGGGGGGTTTGGGGTGAAGGTGAGGCTTGGGAGTGTATTTAATTAGAAAAAACAATGATGCTGAGAACCTTTGGGGATTGAACCAAGAACCTTTGGATTGCCGTCGGGTGACAGTTCCACTAGGCCATTGGGGCTTATAGAAGTTGAGGTGTTAAATGTGTATTTAAAAAGCATTTAAAAGGCTACAAATGTGGTGTGTGAAATGGTTTGGGGATAAGGTAATTAAGTGTTGGGTGGAAAGCTTTGAAATCATATAAAAATATAATTTAAAAGCTAATTAAGTGTTCGGGTTGAAAACTTCGAAATCATATAAAAATATAATTTAAAAACTAATTAAGTGTTGGGTGGATAAATGTGAAATGTTGAAATGGTTTGTGGATAAGGTGATTAAGTGTAGGGTGGAAAGCTTCGAAATCATATACAAATATAATCTAAAACCGTACGAAGCTATGGTATGTTAATAACATCAGCGAAGTTGCTACAGCCCTAATAGCACAGGCATGGGAGAACGAAAGTTTCCCCATTGAATGGAAAAAAGGGATGATCGTCAAACTACCAAAAAAGGAAAATCTTACGGATTGCGGAAACTGGAGAGGGATCTGTGTCCTCCCCGCGGTGGCAAAGATAATGGCGAAAATAATCTTGGAACGAATCAAAGAACATCTCAATTCTAGTCTTGACAAAGAGCAAATGGGATTTCGTGCAGGCTCATCCTACATTGATCACATCAACACCTTGAGGATCATAATAGAACAATGCGTGGAGTTCCGCTCCCCTCTTCATTTGCTCTTCATCGACTTCGAAAAGGCTTTTGATAGTTTCAATCGAGATTTCATTTGGTCAGCTTTACGTAGGAGAGGAGTACCCGAGAAGATTTTCGCCAGTATAAAGGCTACCTACGAGGGTGCATCGTGTCAAGTCTTACACAACGGAAAGGTATCAGAGGACTTCGATATCCATAGCGGAGTTCGTCAAGGATGTTTGCTATCTCCACTACTTTTCCTGGTGGTTATAGGGGATGTCCTTCGTGCAGCTCTAGCCGAGCAAGCGCGTGGAATTCGATGGACGATGTTTTCGTTCCTGCAACATCTTGATTACGCTGACGACATTTGTTTGCTCTTGCACAACATTATGGATCTTCATCATATGGTGACTAATCTGGAATGCGAGGCAAACAAAGTCGGTTTGAGGATCAACACCGGGAAAACAAAAATCCTCAACATTTCTGAATCTTCTTCTCAAGTTGTCGCTGCGGGACAGCAGGTTGAAGCGGTGGACAACTTCCTGTACCTCGATAGTGTTGTCTCAAAAGACGGCGGTGGTACGGCAAAGCTAAAGCTGCTTTCGGCATGCTGTCAAAAGTTTGGAGGAGCAACGTCTACAGTACTAAGACCAAGCTGCGACTGTTCCGGTCGAACGTAGAGTCAGTACTACTATATGGGTGTAGTACATGGAAAGTAACCGCCTCTGTCACAAGGAAGCTACAAACTTTCGAAAATAGATGTCTCCGAAACATCCTAAGGATTTTTTGGCCGAACACCATCTCCAACCAAGAACTCCTTCGGAGAACGGGCCAAAGTCCTATTGACATCGTTATTAGGAAAAGAAAGTGGCAGTGGATTGGTCACACCCTACGTCGTGGTGCAGACTCAATTACAAGATATGCAATGGAGTGGGATCCACTCATCCAAGATGGCAGAAGACCTGGAGGGCAGAGAAAATCTTAGCGCAGAACAGTCGACAAGGGATCACAAAAGCTCGGTAAAAGTTGGGGAGAGCTAAAATATATTTCCAGAAACCGAACGAGATGGCGTGTAGCGGTAGTTGACGCCCTGTGCCCCTTAGAGGGGTCAAGGATCTAAGTAAGTAATATGACTAAGCTAATTGAAGTCTATAAGTGGTGCGGGGCGCTAAGCAAGCAAAAAAAAAATCAAATTCCACTGAGCCATTAGGTTATACGATGAATCTGAATGAGAAACAAGAACAAATTATTATTTTGAACAAACCAAAAAAAAAAATATATACAGAATTGTTTGAAGGTTTGAACTGACACCCCTGGCTTATAGTCTGAGTGATACTTCCACTGAGCCATCGTTGTTCTTAGCAACATACATGCAAAAAATGTACTATGCATTCTTTTTTGTTTGATAACTGCATCATTCCGCTCCCCGTTGAAGGCGAGAAAGTATTCCTAAACAAACTTTTTATAAGCTTATACTTGTGACCTCGATTGCCGTTAATTTGTTTTGTAGGATCATGGGAAACTCTATGTGCATTGGTTTCAAGCAGTATAGATTTGTAGTTTTTAAATCATTAGTATTGTAAATTTGTTTATCTGGAACTTTCTTAAATATGAGCTCGTACAACCCCTCTGTTCCTTCAAAGGTTTTGTTTTTAATAGTTATATCTTTTCCGTTAATGTTAAACTCTGCATTTCCGATGTATATTTTTTCATTTTTTAAACGTATCCCATAAACACCATCAAAGAAGGTAGAATTGTTTATAAATAAATCTATATATTTTTGCGGAATATTTTGAAATTTTTATTTTGGAAATTGTTCAACAAAGTCAGGATGACTAACCCGAAGGCTTCTTGTTCTTTTTCTACCACTGGAAGCTTCATTATGTGTTTTTGGTGTATTCTTGTTGTTGTTGGGTGAAAAATGTGATGAACTATTTGAGGGTGGTGTGATAAATTCGTCTTTATCTAAATTATGGTTTATTTTCTTGATAGGAGTTTCGAAAACACTTTGCTCACGTTCCTCCTCTTCTCCTGGTTTATTGTAGGAAAAACCGCTTCGATCCACATGAAACCGCTAGAAACCAGTCGTTGAAGCATGCTGAACCGATAACTGAACAGCTCCTAACTGCCTAGAACAGGTTAACGGTTCTATTTGTTCTTTTACGTTTATCAAATCAATATATCCATTAACTTCTTTTACCACAACACATTGTAATTTCTCGTTAACATAATGTCTGAATATTCGTTTGTTATAATTATTCCACATCATTATTCCTTCTTTATTATTTGTTAATCGGACAAGGTAGCAAACACTAGATGTTTCAATCACAACACATTCACTTATTCCGTATTTCATAAAATCTTGATTTAAATCTTTACGGAAAGGATTAGAAAACAATCGAACCCTTTTCTATAGCGACCTTCATTCAAAGAGTTATCCTTGTCAATTACCAAGAAACCATATTTAGTGTTCCAACAATCTGCACAGTCATACTTTTTGAAAGGTAGAGAATGAAATATCCGAATTGACGTGATCATTATAAATATGTTTTAAATTCATGTCATCCTGTTTGAAGACGATGAGGAAGTTTGCATTATCTCGAATTAAGTGCTTTGGTATTCTTGTATACGTTTGACATAAATAAAAACTATCAATTTTATGATGTCGACTCATACTATAGTATGTTCGAATAGAATCTTTCTTTTCACAGGCAATGTAATCAAAAATAAATATCGAGTTTGGTTAAGCTTCTTCAAGTGGAATAACTTCGTAGTTATTGGAAAACGTAAGGTAATATTGGAAAACGTAAGTAAATATTACGCATGCGCATTGTAAAGTGTAAAAAAAAATCATTTACAGAGCTATTGTAAAGCTACCACTGATTTTGTAGGGTGTTACAAACTTATATAAATTCAACAAAATGAATTCAACAACTGGACTCTTCAGTCCAAGTGAGAACGCCGGGACGAAACGATAATTGTTAAGGACTAAAGGCCGTTAAAAGCTATTTTGAATCAATAATTCAACAAGCCCAAATAAAATTATGCTAAGTCTTGTACTTGGCTGATGTATTTCAGTAGTATATAGAATTTGTATTATATAAACAAAGCCAGGCCACGGAACGAAATGCCAATTTTTAAGGACTAAAGGCCGTTAAAAGCTTTTTTGAATCAATAATTCAACAAGTCCAAATAAAATAATGATAAGTCTTCTACTTGGCTGATGTATTTCAGTAGTATATAGAATTCGTATAATAAAAAAAAACCATTCATATTGTTATCGAAATTTAACTAAAGCTGAATCCCAAAAAAAAACTTGCTCGTTTAGTTCAAAATGCATCTCAGGAACACCTTCTCTTTAAATATTAAGTTATGAAAAAAGGGAGAATTTCTATGCAATGTTGAGGTAGGTAAGTGCTTGGTGGTAGTTAGGTTGTATTTGTTTACCTACTTTTAATTCACAATTTATCATACAAGCAGGCATGTATAGGTATAGGTATGTACCTACCTACACAGGTAGATATGATTTAATTGTTTGACACTAGAGTCTGTCAATGTGGTGGTTGAGTTTTAGCCAGTGGGCGTTATCCTAGTGGGTTGGTTTTATAAGTTTTAGTTGTGCCCAGACATTTTTGAAATAAAGCTAGGTATGTAACTGTACCTACGTACAAACCCACAACATTGTTCGTTTAATTAAAGCTACCTAGGTATGTACATAGGTATGTACAGTAGCGGATCCAGGGGGGTGGCTATAGGGGCTAAAGCCCCCCCCCACAGCCGAATCATAAAATAATTTGAAATATAGAAAGCAATACATTACAACGTGTAGAATTTTATATTCCGTCTAAAATATTGTTAAGATATGAAATTTGATGGACAAAATAACGTGGTTGGGGCTGAACTATTTTAAATTAAACCCAGGAAATTGGGACGAAAAAACCAGCTTTGGCGCAACAAGGTCTGAGAATATTGGACAAAAAACCTAGCCAGGGTTAAGCAACTTACTTTCTAAAAACTAACCTTATTCCAGAGAGTTTTGGGGGCTCAAGTCTAGGGACTGTCAAAGTCCGTAGTTGGGGCTAAGGCTTGTATATACTAAAAACAAAGTTAATTTACCGAAAGAAACGCAAACGGAGAACAACGGGATGTCAAGTTCCGTGTATGTTTAATACAACAGGAATTGTTTCTTACGGCCTTGGCTGGGCTTAGAAATTTTCGGGTCTACGTTTTCAAAATTTGAAAGGTCCAAGGCAATTGTACATACAAAACATAGAAATTCTCTAGTCAAGGAGCCAAATTCCAAAATCGTGAGTTTTCTCTGTGCGCGCTCAGAAAATCATGCAAAAGCCAATGAATATTTGCAATCCCTCTAGACTCTAGAGTGACGTGTAAATTTGTCGACATATTTTTTTAGCATGAATACCTATAAAGCGTATGCAGCGTATACACGAAAACTCATTCACGCTGGCAGAATTGGGCCGTGGCTTATTTCTTAGAGCAGCTTTGTCTTATGTCGTAAAGTGTCAGTTTGAACAAAAAAGTTTCTCTTTGATTTAGATAATTCAGGAAAAATGAGATCTTAGAGGACTAATACAGTATCAAAGCACATATATATGAGCTTTTGCCAGTACGGACACTTAAATATAATTTTTCTGAACTAGCCAATTAAAAACAGTTTTCAAATCTTGTCAAAAATGGGAAGTTCAAAACATACCCACAGCTAATTTAAAAATACAACTACATAATGTAGGTCCCTAATCAATTTTTAAATAATATAAATAAACGAATTTGTACGCGTGGTTCAAGCATATATGGCTAAAAAATATTGTGCGCCTTTGAATTTGCTTCTATCTCCGCTACAGCAATTATGAATAATTGTTATTGTACTTTGTATTGAAAACATTTTGAAGCGCAACAGGAGCGGATATAAAGGCACACAAGAAACGGATATCGTTAAACGAAAAGGAAAAAAAATACTTGAGCCTTAAAGGTTAGACCGCACTCGCCGGAACTGCACTGCATCGGAACTACACTTCACCCGATTTCGTATGAAGTTCAGTTGCCGCATAGTGCGATATAGCTCCTTAAATTTCATAGAAAATAATGTTTTGCCGCGTTGTCGTGAAGTTTAGTTCGACTGAAGTTGAGTACGGTCTTGCATTAAACCTAAACTGATCTCTATTATTTGTTATAAATTATAAAATTTATCTTGGGACAAGCAACTTTTATTACTTAAGGTCTCAAAATGGATCTCCAAACTGCAAGCCCCCCCCCACAGCCAAATTCTATATCCGCTACTGGGTATGTACCTAGGTAGGTACCTACATTTTTATTTTTGAAATTAACCAGAGAGAGAAAATTAATGTAAATTACAAAACGGCCAGTGCACAATTGAATTATACTCAGGTGTAGGTAGGTATGTACGTATAGGTTTGTAGGTAGGTACCTATATAAATATTGTTAAAAAAAAGAAGAAACGAAGTTTCAGTCGTCAAATAAAATGTTTTTTATTCGTGTGTGTAGGTACAGCCAACTCCGCCTAACTGAAAACATCGGTTATCTGAAACAAGACATTTATTCCGGAGGCTTTTTTAAGAATTTTTCACACAAACTGCTTCGCATTACTGAACTCCGCCTTATTGCAATCTCGGGATAATTGAAACAAAATTGTGTGCCTCAAAGGAACATTTTTCACTTTTTCCGTATCAGTGAAACGACCATTTTTATTGTTTTTAATTACTATATATTCATATTCGTTTTGTGATTAAAAATGTAAAAACCTTTGTTGTTTGAATTGTTTCATATGGAAATATAACAACATATTTTGACACAAAAAATCATACATAATTTTTTTTTTGATTTTCATGCTAAATGAAATTTAATATTTGTTTTGAAAAAACTCCGCTCATTTGAAACAAGTTTCAGTTATCCAAAGTTCGGTATTCGGTTAACTGAAAACTCCGCTTTACTGAAACAAATGGTCTGCAATTATGGTGCTCCAGTTATGCGGAGTCGACTGTCAATTTCATTTTTATATATACCAAGGTAGGTTTATATATACACACCTACGTAAGTGTGTACATTAAAAAAAATTGTTTAAACCTAGATCTAAAGTTTTATTTTATTTTTTTTTCAAATCAACCAACTACTTACCTATTTTAATTTTCATTTCCGATTTTTTGATTCCAGGTAGTTTACAAAATAAATGTTTTATTGTAGACAGGTAGGTACCTACCTACCAATAACTTTTTTTGTTAGGAATTTTTTCCATTTTTTGAAATTTAAGTGTAAAATAAATTTGAAAAACTTAAATATGAATTTTTGCATACCTAATACATACAATAATAATAATTATAAATTGTTCCTATTTTCGTGAACTTTTTTTTATAAATTTCTAAAAGGAAAACAATTTTAGAAATTTATAATAATTTTAATTAGTTAGTGTTTTTTTTTATGTTTAAAGCTTAAAACTTCTATCTCCCTCCTTTTGGGGGGGGGGGGCAATTTTATAAAACATTTGCTTTAAATGGATTAAAAAAGCTTTTTTCAGTCCATTTTTTTTTTAAATTGTTTTCAAAATAAAAATGTTCAATGAATAGTTTTTGAAACAAAATTTTTCAAAGTCAAAATTTAGAAAAAAAAATTTGAAAAATAACATTTATTTGCATTTTTTACTTCAGAATTGTACGTAATATTCTTTGTTCCAAAAACGATTGCTGTAATTAGTTTTTAGTCAAACGCTAAGAACCAGGAGCTGGTATATAGTTTAGTTTTAGAGAAAATCGAAACTTATGAAAGTACTTTTTTCTTCCAAAATTATTCTTTTGAGTAGGTATTTAGTACGTGTATACAAGGTGGTTTGCATAAGGTAGCATTAAAGGCTAGAGCGTGTAGGTTGGACTTAGACAAGATAAGATTCGTATGGGAGGGGGTCTATTTTCTTCCGTTTAGGCGGGAGGGGTAATTTCCAAAAAAAAATCACTTAAAACAGAAAAAAAATATTAAAAAATTACGGTAACACTTACAGAGTGACGCTATAGCATATTGAAAAGCAAAACATCTATTCTTTAATATAATTTTTAAGTTAAGTTGTTCGAGTGAACAGTTCTTGAAAAATAAATTTTCCAATAAAAATTTTGAAAAATAAAAAAAATTTCAAGCTAATTTTTTTCAAAATTGTATGTAACTAAGCATAATTTTTGTTTTCAAAACTTAATGCTCTTGTCAATTCTTAGTCAAACGCTGGAAACCGTATGGATCTAGGACTTTTACTTTTTAAGATATGAAAAAATTAATGAAGCAACTTTCACATTAAATTAGAAGAAACCGGCTAAATGATCATTTCAGCAACCAGTTGATTATCGTCAAGTTTAAGTTGTGAAAATTGGCAGAAAAATAGTTATAACATTAACTATAATTTAGCCCAAATAAAGCTATTCCAGGCTAGTCCAGGCGTATTAGCACTAAAAATTGTATAATAATCTAAATATTTTATATGCACATATGTATTTAAATGCTGATTTATATAACCTTTCTATAGACATCTAAATTAAATTCGGATAAGTACTTTTCGATTTATAACCAATTTATGCCGACAAATTGAAAATCGACAAAATTCTGGATTTGATCTTTTTTATTAGATTTATTAGATTTTCAAAATTTATAATTTTTAAATTTAAAAATATTTGATGGACGTGTTGACAATATAAAAATAGAATTCCTTGAAAAAGCATGATCCACTTTGCATTTTGTTGCTAAAATAATCAATAAAACTAACTTTTGAGTGGCTTTTGTTGAAATAATCACTTAAAATTTATAAGCAATATTTTAGAAGAGGATTAGAGCAATTAGTGTGTTGGTTTTGATTTTCAAAATTTATCAATTTTGTATTAAAAAAAATAAATAAATCGGGTGGCAGAACGGCTCATGAAAAACTAGGGACTAGTGACTAACAACTCGCAACCATTCCTGTGTGCGCCTATCGGCAGGAATGGAAGGGACCTACAATTTTATGCCGAATCCGAACGGCTAGACGAGAAGCACTTATTCGTGACAAGTGATACTCTTGGAGGATTTCTCAATTCCTCGCAAGAGGCAGTAGCCCTGAAAAAAACTTTTTAGTTTTTAGTTGAACGCACTAACCATTACGCTACGGGCTACTTCAATTTTTTATTAACGTTTGCATTTAAAGTACCAAAAATCGAATTGATTTTTACCTAAATCCCATTTTTAGTATGATTTTTTTAAGATTATGCAAACATTTTAACACAGAAATTTAGATTATAAATTTCTATCTTTAATTCATGTATCATTTGTTATGAACTATTAAGTATTACTTAAGTTTGAAGGCTCTAAACTTGGTTAAATAGAGCTTAAATTGCCCCTTGTTTTTTTTTCAATTAGATTTAGAAATACAAAATTACTCACATATTTGTAGAAGAAGGTTACACCTATAAATGTGCATCATTATTTTTCGAAAATATATAAATTTTTCATTAACTTTTGAATTTCTAAATTTCATGTATCATTTATTATGAACTATTAAGTATTATTCAATTTTTAAGCCTTTAAAGTTGTCTAAATGTAGATTTTTTGTAATTTATGATTTGTATATGTTTATGATTTTTTATATAAAAAAAAAAAAACAAAAAAAAAAAAGAGATTTGAGATAACGTTGCTTTGCACTGGTTGACGATTGTTGACAAAAAACAAAGCAAAGCATTTCTATGGATTTTATTTGAATTTTTATGAATTTAAAAAAATCAATTGTGACACTAATAAAGGAGGTACAGATTAAAAAATGAGGTATCAAATTAATGGTTATTTTATTGAGATTAAATATAAGAAAAAACCAAATCAATCTATGCCTACACTCACATGGTATTAAGTAATATGTGTAAAAATTATATATTGTTAATTTATCAGCTCAATAGTACAATAGAAATATAATTTTTTTATACAAATTCCTGGAACATATAGCTATAATTCATTGATATATTGGAAACCTCTACCACTGTTTATTAAAAAGATATTAAAAAAAAAAAAACAAAAAAAAAAATTTCAAAATGTTTACCCTTTCTTAAATAAATCTGTCAAATGATAAGTTAGACCCGTTAAAAATCATATAGATTGAAAAATTGACCAAAATAATTTCAAAAATCATTTTGGGTATGAAAAAAAAATCCTGTCAAAAATTGCTTAAACATGGATAATTTTTTGTATCATCCCCTATAAAAATATGTAAAAATAAAAAAAAAAATAAAAAATGTACCCCCATATAACTACTAAGTACTTTTCGAAACGACTATTTATCAATTTTCAGTTTTAAAACCGGGTATATCTCGGTTTGTAGATTTTTAATAAAAAAAAGTTGTGCATATTTTTTTGCATAATTTTTCAATATCTTTCAAATAAAAAAATCAAGTTTCTACGACGTCGCCTTTAGAAGTTAGTTTTTTGACTTTGATTCAGTTGTACCCTATTTTACCCTAATAAATGTGCGAATTTCAAAAATTCCGTTCTTAGTGCAACCTTGAATAAAATTTGCTATTATATAAATTGTAGTATATAGATACCTACCTATTTTTAATACTTCTAGTTTAAGCTGTTGCAATTTTTATTCTTTCATTTATATCTATAATATAAATAAATTAACATTCACATAAAAATATTCACATAAATATTAATACAAATTATCTACAAACATACCTACCTTTCTAGGTTAAAATAAAAAAGCGACATACCTAACTACCTACCATGAGCCATACTCATCAAAAAATATCATCGCCATGAAACTCATGAATTATTGCATCACTGATATTCTTGCCAACAGAACTAGGTACATACATAAATATCTAGAAAGCAAAAAAAAAAAAACAATCTACCTATGCCTTGAGCTTCATGCCACCGCCGGCCGACGCGACGTCACGATTGTCTTCTTGCATTGCACACAAGTTGTACAAAAAAACCACCCCTTCCTCTTTAACCGCACAAGACCCAACAAACCAGGGAGAATTCCCAAATTTTGTTCACACTTTTTAATTCTCTGCACCTTTGCATACCAAAGTAATCGACAAAAAAATGTAAACCTAACAAAAAACATTCATTCTACCTATTTCATTCTAGCTATTATAAACATAATTATTCCTTTCTTATTCTTACTAGAAATTCTCCACAAAACTCAATTTTCTCCACTGTGAAATTCGATGAGATTCTTTCACAATCGATCTGAAGATGGCATTCCGTCCATTCGACGTTTACCATGATAGTACTATAGTTTATATATACACTGATTTTTATATGATTTCGAAGTTTTCCACACGAACACTTAATTAGCTTTTAAATTATATTTTGATATGATTTCAAAGCTTTCCACCCAACAGTTAATCACCTTATCCACAAACCATTTACACATACCACATTTGTAGCATTTTAAATGCTATTTAAATACACATTTAACACCTCAACTTCTATAAGCTCCAATGGCCTAGTGGAACTGTCACCCGATGGCAATCCAAAGGTTCTTGGTTCAATCCCCAAAGGCTCTCAAAATCATTGTTTTTTTCTAATTAAATACACTCCCAAGCCTCACCATCACCCCAAACCCCAAGCCCCCATGACGCATACACACGTGCACACAAAAAGTTTTCAAAAACAACAGAAAAGGGGCGTGCCCACCTCCACCCACTTATTTCCATATAACACCATGTTAAATTTGGTTCCCACCGCCAGTCACCTCCATTCCTACTCTCGCCTTGAATTATGCGGTGCAGTTATGTTAGCTCGACTTCTTAGCTATGTTACAAATGTTTTACAGCTAGGTCAAATTAAACACACGCGTGGACTGATTCCACCATAACACTATGTTGGATAGCTGCACCCCCATCAAAATGGAAAACTTTTATCAGTAACAGAGTCGCAGAGATACAGATGCTAACCAACGTCAACATCTGGAAGCATGTTCCAACAAAGCAGAATCCTGCAGACTTGGCGTCAAGAGAAATTTCACCATCTGAGTTGAAGAACAGCAGTCTTTGGTGGCGAGGACCAGATTATCTTCAGTCTAAATGGAATTTCGCGTACCCAAGTCCAATAACAACGTTTGATACTGAAGAAGAAATGCGTCCAGTAAAAATGCAACTACATTGTGCCGTCGAAGCTGAAAACCAAGTTGTTAAATGTTTCAAAAAATTTCAATTTGAAAAACCTGGTACGAGTCATCTCGTATTACCGGCGAATTGTTCGTATATGCCTTAAGAAACTCCCGATGGAACAGTTAAATGAACAACTTACCACTTCAGAGATAGGATGCAACTTCTAACTGCATAAGCCATAAGAGCCATCCAGAAAGAGATGTTTTCCTTCATCGATTGTCAGGGTATTTTGCGTGTTGGAGGACGTCCTTCAGAATTCAAAGTTGCAGTACCGATAGAATTTAAGGCTTGGAAAGGACGTGGAGGAAAAATCTACAAAGGATATTTCGCCTTATTTGTGTGCTTAGCGACCAAAAGCAATTCACCTGGAGGCAGTTAGCGAGATGACTACGCAAACTTTCCTGGCAGCTTTTCGTAGATTTACATCACGCCGAGGTATTTGCGCCGAAAATGTACAGCTATTGCGGAAAAAACTTTGTGGGAGCCAATACTGAACTCCAAAGATGCTGAAAGCCAAAAACATCGATTGGAAATACATATCGACAACAATAACTAACGTCGGGACAAGATGGAACTTCACTCCTCCTGCTTCCCTCCACTTCGGACGGAGCCGGAATGAAATCCGTAAAGTTTTACTTGAAACGGGGCGTCAGAAATGAGACCCTAACATTTGAGAAACTCAGCACGCTTTTAGCAGAAATGGAAGCCTGTCTAAACTCGAGGCCTCTATGTCCCTTAACCGACAACCTCCATGAGTTTGCCG
>OX439485.1:104006921-104163590 GCA_949320155.1 Melangyna quadrimaculata | reverse complement strand
AAGTACTACAAAATTTGAGCCATGATATTACTATAAGAGTATATATACAATGCTCAAATCTTCTCTGGAATTTTCAGTGTGTTCATGTTGTTCCCGTTTGCCGCCATTTTCAATTTGTCTCGTTCTTGCGGATTCCCGTCATTTACCATCCGTTGTTCGATTTCCCGTTCTCGTTGCTGCCGTTCTTCTTATAACCGCACCCTCTCTGCCTCTCGCGTTAGAGAAATGTTAGAGATATTATAAATTTAACTCCAATTAAATTAACCAATTCCTGGTCAAAAGATCTTCGCAAAGATATCTTCAGAATTCAGCGTAATTCGACCGTGTGATTATTTCCAATAAGTAAACCGAGCTCTTACTTTGGCTTTAACAGTTTATTAAATTAAGTTAACGAAAGTAACTGATTGAACATTAATTAATAAAAATAATAAAAAGTTACATATATTAATCGACATTAATATAAAAAGAAGATATTAATTAAAACTTGATCTTTTCTTTTAGGACGAACTTGCTCGCTGCGTACATCGAAATCGACTCCTCGAATTTTTCAACTTTTCCCATTATTTCGATCTTTCTTTTTGTTGAATTCTTCAGCGTTGCCAGATCGCTAACAATAAGCAACATATTGGCCCACGGTAGGGCGTATTTTTATAAAAATGGCTTTATCCGTTATAGACTCCATCCTGTTGAGCTTAAAAAAGCGTTTAAATTTAAAAATGATTATGTAATTTTTATGTAAATGTTTATGATTGTAATGATTTTGTTAATTTTATTTTTTGAAAAAAAAGCCTATAAGCGTGTATAAGATATTTATAAGAACAAACTCTGAAAGTTGAATCCAAATCGAAAGACCCATTTCTAAAACCCTAGGAGTGGCGGTGGACAAAATTTTCTAAAAGTTCTTTGTTTAATCTTTTCCTAAAAGTCCAAAATTTAAGAAAAGTAGGTAGATTTAACTTCAATCACTCTTTAAATATTTTTCTCGAATAATAAAATTCTGAAATTTGAAACCCCCGCGGGTGTTAATTCCTTTTTAAATTGGTGATAAGGCCCACCACAAAAAAGAACTATGACCCGCGAGTGTTTTTGCTTTTTGGAATTGGTATTAAGACCCAAACATCATACACATATGATTCTTAAATACTTTTACCCAAATCACTGCTTATGGGGCCCATACACAACACAGACACGTCGCTGCAGACCAATACATTTTGTTGTTGTGCACAAATCTGCGCAGGCCGCCTGCGTCGTGTGTATGTATGTCAACTGTTTGTAGCGGCCGTCTGCGTGAATACGTCGTTGGTCTGCAACGACATGTCTGTGTGTGTATGGAGAACTGTGCACAGACGAGCGAGACAATTTGTAGAAAAACATGAAAAACAATAGTGAAAGCAATTTTTTTAAATCATTCCTTGCTCTAAATTCTTTTTTGTTTTGTCTTTGATTCATATTTGTTTTTGTTTTTATTGTCAAATCAATGATAAAAGCAGCACAATCAGTATCCGGTATCCCCCATTTTTCCGACCCGACGACCACGACGACACGATACAAACTAAAGTCTGTGCAGATTGTCTGCACCGTGTGTGGCGAAGGCATGTTTGCACAGATTTAAGATCTGCAGCGACGAGTCTGTGTCGTGTATGGGCCCTATTACTACAAGCACTTTGAAAGCAGACCGACTGACAACATAGGCGCCTGCCAGGCGACTAAGTATACCCTAAGCGTAGCGACGGAGTCGCGTGAGCGGGACAGAGGACCCGAAAAGGGAGTCAAAATCCTTGAACCTGCGAAGCGTGCCGCCCAAAGTACTATTTAGTACAAAAACTTTGAAAGCAGACCGACTGATACCATAGTCTGCCAGATGGGGTTTATTTCCATTTTAAATTGGAATTTAAACCCGTCAGAAAAAGTATTATCCCCCGCGGTTGTTAATTCCATTTAAAGAAGGAATTAACCCATTTCCGGCGGCTTCCACTTCCAGTAGACTTAGAAACTTGAAATTTTACACACTATCTGTTTTTGGTCTAATTAGAGGAAATCTGAGAAAAAAAAAATTTGGAAAAGCTTCTGGTTTTCCGGAAAATTTACGTTGCGTTTTCGCAACGCTCGCCGAAAGGGGTAGCAAAATTATTAAAATAATTTTTTTTTTACAGGGAGTATGAATTAATTTTATTTGAATATTCTTATGAAGAAATTAATTAAATATCGATACACTGGGTAATGAAAGATGGTTGAAAATAAAATGACAAAATTCGTAATAAGTTATAAAATATATTTAGATATATTATGTTAACAAAGAATGGGTTTTTGTGTGGTATATTCATCGAAGCATTTTGGATGAAGCGGGCTATCACATTTCTTGCAGGAAAAGACGGTTTGGCTGGAACACTTGCGACATCGGAGACGCTTTTCTGTTTTGATGACAGTATGTTTGATGTTGTCGAAACGAACCACTTCATTCAGGTTTCCTTCCGTTTGAATCACAGGTTCAATGATTGTTTCCGATCACAACAGGGAATCTACAACAAACGTTCTAAATTCTAGCTACGGCATTCGTGTTTCCTTGTCAATTTTTTTTGCAAAAGCAATGTATTTTCTATGCATTTACCAACGCTGAATCCAGTGCATTTGATAAAAGTGGCCAGTGCCACTTTTTTCCTCGAATTCGAATCCGATAATTGCTTGTAGCGTTATCAAATAAGTCAACTCCATCCATCGTTATGTTGTTTTCACGAATTGCATTTGGGATTGGAATGTTGACATATTTTCTCTCTTTTGGATCAAACCGTTTTGCTTGATTGGTTGGTCCATCAAATGATTTGTTGTTTTTTTTGAAAATTCAACTCGATGGCTGTTTGACCATATCGGTGACTCATAATGAAGACATGTCGATTCTTTTTTAGAAGTTGAAGCGACGTTTTGGGATGTTGATGCACTGTTTGGATCATTTGGTACAACATCGACTTCCGGTTCATAGTATATGTCTTCAGGATTTTGAAAATTTAAATCATCAAACCTGCATTCTAGCTCAATTTCACCAGCCAATTGATTTGGGAACATGTTTCCATCCTCCAAAAGCTGCACATTATCATCGATTTTCTCATTATCACTAACAGCATCATTTTTTGGGGGTAAAATTATAATGTTTATATGAACTGCAGTATCCAAATTCAAATTTATAAGAATTTTGGAATAAGAATATGCACTCGATTGATAGTACCTACCCGAGTATAGTACAGTTGTCTTATAGAGACCACGCTCATAAGAAAAGTGACCTGAGCTTTGATGTTTCCTATACGCAAAATGCACTGCATAATTATTTCTAAAAATAAAGTCAAGTGGAATGTAAAGGGTTTTTCAATATAGCACTCTTGAATGATTTGTTTTGTTTTTTTCCTAGAACTAAAATATGCATCCTTTTGTTGGACAGGATGCAATCAAAAATTATGATTCTTTTTCAAAAATGTTCGCATTGTAAACATAAACACACAATATATATATATATATTTTTTTAATGCTACTGCTTTCGGCGAGCGTTGCGAAAACGCAACGTAATGCTTTCATCTAACCTGACAAGCAGGCAACTCATGTAAATTACGTCACAATTATTTAAGAATAAAATTTGAACCCTTATTTACCTGTAGTTGACATTGTTTTGAAAAATTATAATTTTGACGATATTTTTCAAAAGTTCAAAAATCCTACCTCAAATTTTACAAAAACTCGTATTTTGAAAGTCCTAAAAAAGCACGAACAAAATTTTTTACAACAAAATCCAAAAACAGATCAATTAGATAATTCAACTATCTCTCAATCTCATTTTTTAGTTTATTTCAATTGATTATCTGTTATGTTCCAGAAGTCTTCAAATATGACGTTGCGAAAACCCAACGCTAAGCGGAAATGGGTTAACGTCCGCGGGGGTTAATTCCTTTGGTTTTTGGGGAACTAACACGCGCGGAGGATAATTCCGTGGACGTTAATGCAATGCATCGGAAACAAATTCTGAAAATTGTATCCAAATCGAAAGATTAATGACCGAGAAAAAAGAATTAAAAAAGTAGCCATTTTCCGTGCTTAAACTTTAAAAATAATAAAATGAAAAGCAATGGCTCCAGGTAAGAGAGGTACAATTACAATCAAAATCTAGTTTGTAATAAGTATACCTATAAGAGCTATTTTAAAATTATTCAGTGGTATTGTGTATCTATCCCGGGGTTTAGACAAGCGAGTAGAACTAGTAGCATTTGTATCATAGTTTTACTTTTATGGATGTATATGAGACTAGTAGCTCTCTGCGCATTTTTTCAACAAGTATGATTTTTTAAAAATATTTCATACAGAAAAATATACAAATAATGGAAACTATGGAAACAAAACAAATAAATAAAAAAATACACTAGTAGGATAACTGGCAGCCTACTCGCAGGCAAAAATATTATACTATTTGGGCTGCTCATATGTGTGTTAGTGTATCTGAACACGAGAGAGCCGACTATCAGGGCAAATAGTATAATATTTTTGCCTGCGAGTAGCCTGCCAGTTATTCTGCTAGTGTAGTGTATTGCTTTCATTTATTTGTTTTGTTTCCATAGTTTCCATAATTTGTATATTTTTCTGTATGACGGTGTTCACATTGGACTGACTCTACCGACTATTTTTGACTTCTCTGAAATTTATCTCACTCCCACTTACAGTTATAAAGGGAGAAAAGTAGTAAATTTTCCAAAAAAATTAAAAATTTGTGGATTTTTTTTTTGACGTACTCTTTTGTGAATTCGGAGAAGTCAGTCCAATGTGAACACCGCCTATGAAATATTTTTAAAAAATCATACTAGTTGACAAAACGCGCAGAAAGCTACTAGTCACACATACATCCATAAAACTAACACTATGATACTAATGCTACTAGTTCTACTCGCTTGTCTAAACCCCGGGTATACGAGGAAACTTAAAACATTTAACTTAAATTCTTTTTTTTTTAAAGGTAAATTTAGGTATGTAATGTACGTACATATATCAATGCATATTACAAATAGTTCCGACAAAAATTAGTTCGAATTTAGTTCGAATTCTGAGATAAATTTACCTAACTACCTACTTATGTTTTTTTTTTTTAATATTTTCTTCCCTGTTACTGATAGCTATGAAAACCGAATATAGTCAACTATTTATTATAAAGTTCCTTCAAATAAAGTACATTATGTGCATGTATATTTAAGATACTAAATAATAATTCTTTTATAGCTAATACCTGAGTGCACGTAGGTATAACAATAACAACACACAAGCAAATAAAAACAAGAAAATAATCTAAGTAAATGTTAAACAAGGGAATTGTCGGAGTATTACTTCGTTCTCTTCCTCTCATATATGCTTAATAGCATCTTCATACACATAACTCGAGTTCCCAAAGATGGTAGAAGCACAATATACATACATACTGCACTGTCAATTCTCGTAAAGTGTTATAATTCAATTTGCATACTAGAAATGCCATCGTTTCAATTATGCAAAACATCGTCCATTGTATAGCATTGTTCATCGTGTTTAGACATTGTTGGAAAGTTATTGCTTTTGAATGTATAATCACAATCCTTCTTGAATCCTTGTTTTCGGTTTTATCAGAAGGAAAAACAATTCCATTTTGACTACTCAGAACCCTACAAAATCGATTTTATTCGATTAAGAATAGAAAGAGGAACAAATTTGATGAAAAAAAAACAGAGTCGACAAAAATAAAACGTATTTGTGTACCTATGAGCGGCTTGTTTATAATAAAATAATATATGTACCTACATAATATAGATACCTATTTAGAGATTAAAATATCGGATTAACATTACAAACAATCTACTGCAAAAGTGTGCTCAGAATGAATAGTTTAAGCCGATAGTTATAGTTCAAACCGAAAACATATACTTGTAGTAGCAAAGTTCTTCTGTATTCAAAAATCTTGGTGTGACAGGGACAAGTCATCCGTTAAAAGTAGTGAGTTCTAATAGGGTGAAGGCACTAGTGGTGATTGGTCGGCCCCCGCCAGTCGTCGGTCAATTCGTCGTAAAGTACAACTTTAAAGTAAAGGCTTTCGTTCAACCTCCCAGCAAAATTTTTCAATATGCTAACAGTTTTTCTTCCAGGGTAAAAAATTTCATTCCATTGCTGCTACTGGTTTTCTTGTAAAAAATGCAAGTTTGCTTCAAGTTTTTGTCTGAGTTGGATATGTGGTTCTTCATAAAAAAATAAATAGTGGAAGTTAATTAAAAAGAACTGTACAATTGTCAAGATGTTGAAGGTATATGCACTATGTGTGTGTTTTTATGTTATTTATACTTTAAACTAGCTATTTTTTGTTAAAAAACATAAAAAATATTTTTTGGTAATTATTTATAAGGGGGGGGGCGACTTTAGAAGGCAAATTTGTTCAATTCTTCTTAAGTCAGCCTCCCCGGCCGACTACTGAAGAATGCTCTTTTTTAATTTTTCTTCAACTTAGTATGCCAACTTAAGGGAAATTTTATTCTCTTTTTATTCACACCAAAAAAAATCAAAAACTACTCTGTGGTTTCAGTAGTTGGCCACCTGTTAACGTATAAAGAGAATGGTTGGCCGACAGATATGTTTTGTTTAAGGCACGGATTGCACATGTAAGTTTTGCTTACATAAATTTCTAATTTAATTTATATTTAACAAAAAAAAAAAAATCCTGTAGGTACGTTTACTAGTAAATGGCTAACTGAAATATTCAACCAACTTACCCTACCTGTTTGTACTCACGAGAAACTTACTCCATTCAATTGATAAATTTTCATTTAATGGTACCATACCTATGGAAAATAGTCTTAAACTCATCGGGGCATATTCATAGTCGCAGATAGACCCCGGTTTAAATAAATTGCTGTTTAAGACAATTTTGGCTCAATGAATACAGACCGATTTTAATTACAAATTGTTGGTTTTATATTTTTATAAGATAATTAACTTGGTAGGTGTACTACACAAATAGCTTCAAATATTTTGAAATGATTAACTTAAAAAAATAGAATCACCGTCCTAAAATTCAACTAAAACTATGTTTAACTTAGACACAGCTCTAAAATGACTATGAATATATGCCCCATCGTTAGTATATTAATCTTATAAGACACTTGACTTATAGGTATAAGAATTTCGTCCGTCTTACTTACATTTGTAATTTTAAATTAAAAATAATGATGAAAAGGTAATACCTACAATTTGAAAGTTATATTGGCGCAAAATTTTAGTCGATTTATTATCATTTAAAGTAATTGAGTTTGGCATCATACTATCTTCTAACATTTTACTAAGGTTAAAATAATCGAATGGCTATTTTATCTTTTTAGTATCATACTAAATCCATATGACACTTTGAAGTTTTTAAATATCAAAATCAAGGATGTTTGTGCATTTTTGTACAAGTTGTCACTTTTTGCACGTGTTCAGCTGAAGTTTATGAAGGAAATTTTTTAGTATGATACTTTAGTTTAAAAGTATTTAAAATTTAGAACATTTTAGTAAACTGATAAAGAATTGGAAAAATGTTAAGTAAACCCGGCTGTTTAAAATTTTGCGCCAGTGTTTTTAAAAACTTAAAATGGAAACAATACCAAAAGGCGAAAGAAAAATTCAAAAAATTTAAACAGCCTTTTATTAACCCCCATATTAATAACGGAGCTAGCGGCGAGTTATCGTTAGGATTGTTCAGTGAGGTTTTTTCAGATTAGACCAGAACAGAGTAGAACAGAAACGTCAGACAAGATAGAACAGGCAGCAGTCTGACAGATGTAATTGTCTTGTCAAAATAAAAATGGTAATTTACTTTTCGAGTTTGTTGGATAAGCAAGAAATACTTTTTTATTAAAAACAATTAGACATAGTATTTATTTAACTACACAATTTAATTTAATTTAATTTGTGTTGTGTTTTAAATATTTATTTGTTTGTTTCCAAAGTAAAAGCACAGAGAGCCACGATGTTTGTTAAAAAAAATATCAACTTGCAGGTGACAGCAGCTGATTTTGACAGTTGCCACAAACCTGTTCTAAGTTGTTCTACCTAAAAAGTAAGAACAGAAAATTCTGTTCTATTCTGTTCCAAACCGTTCGGAACATCAAATCAGAACAGTTTAAAACAGATAATTCTCATTGAACAGCAAAAACTTGTACTTTTCTATTAACTCGTGGATAACGAGTAATATTTTTGCCACTGATGAACAATGCCACTTGCTAGCTAAACCAACAAGGAAGGTGATTTAGCGAAGGGTTAAATAAGAAAAGTAAATATAGGGGAAATTTGCTAACAGTGAGACGGTGTAAACAGTGAGACAACTCATTTTCCCCATTTGTGAAAGCATGCACAGACATGCTAGTATTGGTAGAAACGTTTATCTCCCCCCCACGTGTTTTGATTCTATTGCACACGAATTTCGAAGTTTTTTTTTCGGAGTGTGTTTAAATTTAGCATAGCAATGGAAATAATCAGGTAAATACACAGAATCTTTTTTACATATAAAATTCATGTGTTTTCTGTAATAATAAAACAACAAAATCTTAGAATTCTTTTTCAAGTTCTGTAATATTTTTTTTCCATGAAATGATAAAAAGCGAACAGTGAGACATTTCCAAGAAACAAACAGTGAGACACTGGTTTTAATTTCACAGCGACTGATTTTTGTTTTTTTTTTTCCTTAACAGGGTTTTTTGTTGCTATAAAACGAATAAAATTTGTCTATGAAACAGCCTAAAGTGATATTTTGTATTCGAAACATCTGTAAATTTGAAATTTGTGAGGCTCACAGGTCACAATTTTGTTTGAGTATCTATATATCGGCACTAGATTTTGCCAAGACGAAGCGATTGCCGTAATTTTTATGAAAATGCGGCGAAAATTACGGTGGTGACTGAAGGCCAAAGTTTTGTTAGTTAATTTGTTGGTGGTTTTTGAATCTTTTGACCATAACTTTTGTTTTAAAGCAAATAAGAAAAAAACTAAAAAATATCGGCACTAGATTTTGCCGAGACGAAGCGATTGCCGTAATTTTTATGAAAATGTGGCGAAAATTACAGTAGTGACAGAAGGCCAAAGTTTTTTTTAGTTAATTTTTTGGTGGTTTTTGAATCTTTTGGCCATAACTTTTTTTTAAGACAAATACAAAAAAATATCGGCTATAGGTCTTGCCAAGACGAAGTGATTGCCGTTTAGTTTTTTAAAATCGAACAAATATTACGACTTTGGTGGGTGTTCAAACTTCAGCGGACGCATTGTCTGCAAAGTTCAGGATCATGATTATTATTGATTCGTGTGTCGTGTCCTTTTTATATTCCAAATCTTATCAAAAAATTATCATAAAATTATCAAAAATAAATTTAGTTACAGATGCGTTTTCCTAATCACTATAACCGGCCCCGAAGTAGGTAAGGTACTTGTGTTTTTATTTTCAAAACTCAATGCTCTCGTCAATTATTATGGTCTGGGAGCCTGCGACATATTTTGATGACTTATTTGCTCGTCGATAGGACCACTCCGTAGGCTTCAATTTGAATTGGAAGTGAACATCACGAAAAGGGAGCGCTTACAACCAGATACCGGGACGACGCTTTCTCAGAACTTTTGAAACGTGCAAAAAAAAAGACTCGTTTTTCACATCAGTAATTTTTCAATTTCAATTACGAGCATACGAGAAAATTGGTCGAATTTTTCCCGCTTAACGCTTGTAAGCGGTATTTTTTTGACATCTTCTGATGTTAACATATTAGTTAACAACCCCACAAAAGATAACCGACGAGCAAATAAGTCATTTTTCTTGCATGTTTCAAACGCCCTCTACTCTCTACATCAGAAGGACTCGAGGTGCGCTGTAAACGGTCCATTTTGATGACACAGATAACTAAATTTAACACATTACGATTTGAATGTCGAGCATATTGCCACTTTTTAACTGTCACGAGTTCACGGACTATTAGTCGAACACTAAGAACTGCCTGGTTCTAGGACTTTTACTTTTCAAAATATTTACAGCCTTAATCATTAGAATCCGCTAAATTTATGTAGCCCCTATACAACGTTGCATAAATTGTTATGTATAAAACATTTTTCAACCTATTATAGTTATAATGCGCTTGTGTCAAAAATAGTACCATAAAGGAGAAATCTATTACGTTTTACTTTCAAAACTGACAAACGAGACCCAGCTGTGTGTTTGCTGTGTGGAAAACCAACAAAAATAATTCTGCTGGCGTTTGATTCTTTTTGTTATTTTCATTAATTTCTTTTAATATTATTATAGTTATCCAGCTGTGTATTCGTTTTTTGTGTTCGCAAATAAAATTTAAAATATTCGAACAAAAAAAACGTAGTTTTTGATTAATTCCAAGAATTATTCCATTTCACTCAATAAAAAAATAAAAGGGTGGTGCTTATTTTGTAATGCTTATATTTCATTTGGATTTTCCCGTGAAAGTAATGAAGGTGATTCTTTATATAATTTTAATGAAATCACGCATGCCGTCGAGCATTTGCAAAAGTTGTAAAATTTGATGAAAAATCTTTAAATTTTGCACATTTATCAAGCAGCTCCTATAAAATAAAGTGTACAAAAAATTTTCTTTTTTTTTCTTAACAATATCCCAAAAAAAATGTACAATAAATTAACAAAACCAACATTATTTTTTTTTTGAATTTAATTTTATAAAATATTTTGAAAGTGAGATTTCAACACCTCAAATATTGCAAAAAAGCGCCTCCTTATATCTATCTACATTATCGTTGTGTGTAAATAGGGTAGGCTCTATACAACCTCCAAACGCGTTTAGGTTATGTTCATAGCGTACACAGGATTTTGTTTGTGGGGGGGGGGGGAGGCTCAGTCTCAATTTTGCTGAAATTTTTCCAAGGTATCACAAAATAGCAAAACAAAATAAAGTATATTTCGTTTTATCAACCCCCAGAAGTTAAATTTCAATAGAATAATTAAATCAAAAGGAAATACACACAAAATACTCCCTATATAGTTATGAAATGAATTTTACTTTCCTTTCTTTGTAATCAAATATTTTTCGTAAAAATCCACTTTGACAAAAATCCACTTTATGGACTCGATTTAAACAACGTCAACGGTAATAGGGGTAGGTGAAAAGTGTATTCACATTTTAATAAATAAAATGATAGTTTTTTCTTTAAATAAGCTCATAGCTATGTTAGCCGTATTTTTTGAGACAGTGAATAGCAACTCCTCAAAATGTTTACACACAAAACAATAACAAAACAATTTTGAATTTTGTTTGTGTTTTCCGTGTAAAACTTTTACTGAGATGCTAGTTACTCTCTCAAAAATCATAAAAAAGAAATGAAATTGACAGAACTTGGGAACAAAATGTACAGAAAATCACAGACATTCAGAGTAAAGGAACAGACATTATTATAACTTAAAGTAGCAGAAGCAGTAGCTATATAATGAATAAAATGTTAAAATTCGTCAAGGGAATTCTCATAATACAAAATATTATTGGGGCGTTTTCATAGTGCTTTCGCTAAACTCATGTTTTACTTAAGTACAATTTAAATTATTAATTAAAATTGAAAATACTACTTAAGTTAAAAATTAAAAAAAAAATAAAATTTGCATTTAGAAATAAATGCAAAAACTTTCTTCGATGATATATGAAATCTTAGCACAGTATACCATATTGCTTGGGGGAGGGGGGTTAAGGCCCCCTGAGCCCCCTTGCGTACGCCACTGCTTGTTTTGTCTCTATTCAACGTTGCATAAGTTTATGAATAAGGTTTTTGCGTTCAAAGACATTATAAAGAGTGCATAGTGCTATGCTCTCGCTATAATTTGTTTATGCATAAGGCTGATAATGCATAGCTTTATAGGTATGGGAACCTACTATATGTAAATAGGTATACTTTCTGTGACTAAGGTAGCAAACATATATGTTATGTAGAATGTAGTTTAGTTAACATTTACACAGGTATATGAATGTACCTACTTATCATGCATAATTAGATAGGTAGGCAGAAATCTAGAAATTGATGAGGTCCATATATATCGGTTCCATAATATGTATTATGACAGCATTAAAAAAAAGTTTTAAAAACAATTAAAAATAAATTATTATACTATGTATAAGTTAGTATAATTTTATTTTATTTTAATGGCTAAAAAAGTTAGAGCTCAAAATAAAGTATTCCATCTGATTTGTTTGATAAATATGAATTTATAAAAAAAATATCAAAAATCGTTGTTTATATATGAAATTGTTTGTACATTTTCAAAAATAAAATCTGGTATGCCAACGTTTAGTATTATATTTATATGTATATATTATATATATTTTTTCAAGATATTGAATTTTCGAAAAACAAAAATTTCAATATTTTTCTAAAAATTCAAAAATTATTTTGTCTAAAAATTGTATGTGCAAAATTGTTTGAAATGTAAAGGAATTCTTGCATACAAATTTTTGTTGAAATCGGTGAAGCTTTTAACGAGAAATTAAAAAAAATCGGTTCTATGACAGGTACAGTTAATAACCGTTATTGGTACATTTTTTTTTATAAAAATATTGATCTTCAGTAGTAAATATAATTTTTTTTATCAAAATTCTTGGAGCCGATTTCGAGAAGAATATTTTTTTTTTAACGGTTTTTCAACATTTTTATGGAAGGTACCGTTATTTTTGAATTTAAAAATACGATATTTTCATGTACCTATTCTTCAAAATAATAAAAAAATTACACTTAGTTTTGAAAATATTGACCAAGTCGTATTCAAAATATTCAGTTTTCAAAAAAAATTATGATTGTTTTTTTTTTTTAATTTTGGTTCACTTTTGGTTTGTACTTTTTAAGTGTTTTACATAATCAAAAATTGCAACTTAACAGTTTTCGAGAAAATCAAAACCAAGAAAAAAAGGTTCTTCTGGAGGTACCCAAAATATTCATTTTATGAAAATAAAAAAATTATTAAAAAGCAGCATTTCCTCCCTTTATTTATTGGAATTTTTCTTAACAAAATCCTCGGACCCATTTGAGAAAAATATTATTTTCCCTTTTGGCGAAAAAAAATTATATGGTAAGGTATCGTTATTTTTGGTTCTAAAAAAAAATAAAAAAACGTCTCGGCGTATTAGTCAGCCGTTAAGGCTGTACGGGCGAGGACAGACATACAGATTTGCGAGACCCACTTTCTTCGCGTTCTCTATAGTCGTAATGTTAGGGCAAATTATTATCTCGTTCTTTTTTTGCACGAATCCTAAAATTAATTACCCTATACTACGTATATCGCAAGTAAAAAGAAAAAAACTTAGCTGATGATAAATGATCATTTTGTTGTATAATCTTTTTGTGGCTGAAGTCAATGACATGACATGTAGTAGAGAGTGAAAATAACGAACCACCGAACTTCCCTTTTTACTTGGGCATGAACCCATCGACACAACCTATAGGAAAAACTAACTCAAACACAATTTAAGTTCTTATTTTTAACATTTATTACTATTATTATGTTGTTTCGCCCATCTTTCGGCCCGTTCGGCCTTCTTTCTTGTCCGTTCCTCGTACTCGGCCCTCTTGATGGTCCGGGCCTCTTGTAGGTTGCCTAGCTGTTGCCGGACCCGAACTCGGTGTCCGCCCCGACGTCGCCGACTGGAGTGCTCACCACAGGCTTCGTGGATGACCGGCTTCTCACCGTGTTTCTCCTCGGCACGGGGGCGCTGTTGAATGGGGCAGAGTTGGATGGGTCTAGGGCCGGCCGTTGGATTTTCCGATAGTTCCTTTCGTAATTGCTTGGCGGCGCGCTGACGGTACTCCTCTAGAGTAATGGCTTTTGGGCCGTACGACGGACCTGGCGAAACCTTTGAACTGGAAGATTGAGAGGGGTTCATACCAGGTATGAACCGAGGAATTAGAATAAACCGTTAGAAGAGGGGAATCCGAAGAAAATTCGGAGGAGGTCCATATTGCCTATGGAACTAGGAAATGGGATAATTGTATTTAGGAATCCTACCTACGCGGTGAATTCCAGATTTTTTATTCGGCCCTGGTAGCCAATTCTCTAGTTATGGCCTTGGGGCCTACTGGGGGGTTAGGTTAACTAACCCCTGCTAGTTTTAACCTGGAAAAGAAGCTTTGATTAGTATTACCTTTTTTTGGTTTGTAGTTCTTCGCCGACTTGTTTTGTAAAAGAAAGATTGCATGTTTTTATTGTTCAAGACTGACGTTTATTACTGTGACTTTAAACTCACTTAATCACTGAATCTAATGACAAATTCTTTCCGTTTTACTTTACTATTTATACCTTAAATTCTACAAACATTTCATAGTATCCCTACCATTTTACAGGGGTCAAAATTCGTACAATTTGGGTTATAATAATTGAAATGCTAAATGAGCATTTCACAAACTTAAGTTCTACATTTCATTTATTAAAACATTTCATTTAATAAGTTGCACAATTTTGTTGCCCTACTATTATTGAAATGCTATATGAGCATTTCACTATTTTCTTATTTATTTCCCTACACATACGTTGCGTCATCCATTCATTGGTCGAACGACGTCTTCCAGTCCATCGTAGGTTTTTTCGCTGGTGCTGCTATTTTCGTTGGCCCAGTTGGGATTCCCTGCATTGTAACCGTAAGGTGCATTTGTTGTATTCGTCATTGGTTTCGTATTACCTTAATGCCATTTAGATACACAAAACGATCGCGTACTATTGTTGCTGAGTACGCCGAATCGAATTCTTAATTGCCTCTTGGCTTGCTTTGGCTTTTTTTGTTGTTGGTATTCGTTTGATGGTGACGAATATTATTCAATTAATTAAATGCACCTCTTGATGATTTGGCTTTTCGGTTGGTTATTGAGGATGGGTATGGTGCTAACCTTGAACAACGAGAAGGAATATTTTGAGATAATATTCTTTCTACGTTGCGGTTGTTTGTATGTTTTTCATGTGAGAGTTAACACTTAGGTTGTGTGTTAATCATCTCACATAACACCTCCCCCCTTCGAAAAAGTGCATATTTTTGTTTGGAAGAGACAAAACTTGCAAGTGGTCTTGCCGTGGGTGATGACTGCTTTTGGATATGAAGCTGCTCGTTGGTGTTGATGTTTAGGATAAGTTGACTGTCGTATGTGTAGAAAATATGTTTAAGTAAAAAAATATAAAAATTTAATAACTTATTTAAAAAAAATTCTTTTTTGAAGAATGAACTTGGTGCCTTTTATAATATTATCTATAAATTCATTTCAAATAGTGTAGAAAAGTTTTTTTTTTTTTTTTTTTTTTGAAAGACAGAAAATTTTGATAACTTATTTTGAAAATTTTGAATGATTAATTTCTTTCCTTTTATAATATGTTTTATTATTTTTAAACCCATTTCAAGTAGAATATTAACAATTTTTTAGATTGGAACTTGATAAGGTCATTACAATTTTGTTTTTTTATTGAATTACTAAAGTTTTTAAAAACAATTTTTTTTGTGTTTTTGATTTTTTTTTTTTGAAAAATAATTATACTACATAATCCTTTAATATTTATTTAACCTAATAATTTTTGTTTGTTTTTTGTGTATTTTTAAGTAGGTACTATTATTCTAATTATTACATTTATCATTACTAAAAATTGATCATTGTTAAGTGGTATAAATTATTAATATATATATTTTTTTTTTTTTGACAAAATTTTACATCATTCATTTATTTGGGTCTTACATCGTAATCATTTTAATTATATTTGCATACATATCGTTTTGATTTCTTTTTAACATTTAAAACCTTTATATTCTCTATATCTGTAAAATATTTGTTTTGAAAACATACTAACTATCTTCTATCACATTTTTATTTTATTTAATTACTATTCTTTGTTTATTTTTCATATTTAAAGTTCAGATTACTGTATTCTATTATTTTTGTTTGTGTATTTAACTTAATTTGGTTTTTGTATTTACTTTAATTTTTATGTTTTTGAGTACTAATATCTATTTTATAGGTATTTTTATGTGTGTATGTATGAATATTTATGTTTGTTTTTAGGTATTTTTATGTATGTTTTTTTTTTTATTTATTGGGGTTTGTTTTTTTATTTTTTTTGAAATTTTAATATGATTTTTTTTTTTTTTTTACGGGGCTTTTATATTAATATTTTTTAATTTGGGGCTCTTTATCTCCCTCTTTTTCCCTCTTTTCTTCAAAAATTAATGTGGGTGGGATGACGGTATGTACCGGAATTGCGGATATCTTTTTACTTCGTTGTTCAGAGTTATTTTAAATTCCTCTACGTCTTGTATGGATGATGTAAGCTTTTTGTCATACGCAAGGTAGTTTGCTACCATGCAAACGACTGTCCCGTCATCTAACCCCATTAGATTTTTTGGTACTTCTACCGTTTTTGTCTCGTATACCGGTGTCTCTATATGCCCACTCCTTTTCCTCCACTCTCTTTTTACGTACTGCTCTACCTTCGCAAGTGCTTCTTTTCCCGATACTCCCAGTGTATTATAGCATTTTATTGTTCTATGCTCATTATTTACTACAATTAGGGTCCAGTGTTCCCTACTACTTCGATGGGCATCAGAAGCAGTTTGTAATTAAATATATTCGTATTGTTGTTGAACTGTTGAACTTTTGCATCTTCCTTCCCTTGTAGGATGTTGTTTGAAATGGGTTGTAAGTTTAATACGGATTTTAATTCAGCATACTTGTTTACTTGGTTTGTCAAGTTGTATAGGTAGTGGTGCATCTGAATGGAGTTTACTTGCTTTGCAGACATTTTTGTTAAAATATTTTTTTTTTTGTGTGTGTTGTTGTTGTTGATGTTGTTCTGTAATGGATTCGAAAAAATTCATATTTTTAGTATAACTGTAGCTTCCTTGGTCGGCGTAATGATTTTCGTGACGCTTTTGTTACATTGTTGGGTTGCAATTGAGGCGAAGTGGAGTTTACAAGGTTGGGTGGGGTTGTGTTTGCTTTTGGTAGAGGAGGGGCAATTGGTATTGGTGCTGATATTATCTTTGATAGAGGAGGAGTGATAGGTATTGGTGGTGATATTGTTTGGCGTGCTAGGGTGTGTATTGTGTGGTGGATTATAGGATTAGAAATTCTAGGCGTAGGTTTTTCGTAATTTACTATAGGTTTCGCCAAAGTCTTCGCCCTGTTGCAGAATCGTCCCAGTGTCATCCCCAAGATGCTTAGAATTGCTATCGTACTGACTGATATTGATGTTATGGAGGATATTTTGTGTTGTGTTCTTTCCTTCTGCATTGTCTCAATTTCCAGTGCTGTTTTTTCCAAGTCTGCCATTGCATACGAATTTTCCTTAATGATGTTTTTTGCTCCCACTCCTTTTAAAATTAACACGGTCCTTTTAGTTGTGTTCTTCTTACTGTGAGGAAATCAACCATTGAGTCCTTTAGCGACGGGTCAGGTATTTTGAGTTTCGGTTGGTAAATTTTTAATTCGGTATGGTCCGTCTCTTCGAAGTACATATGCTGGTTCCCAATTTGGAACATACATGGCTGCATTAGTGAGATAATAGCTGTTCCATTTAACGTTGATCCGTGCCATTCTCCTGAACATTGTATTTCTACCCTGGTTGATTTGAGAAAAGAATATAACCATGCGTTTTTTTGCGTAAGTTTGACCAGATAGTTTTGCTCAAATGGTTGAAACAGATAGTTCTATACATTATCTTCGTTGTATGGGTTAAATACTAGAGATATAGAGCAAATGTGTGTATGAGTTCCTTTCATTATGGGTGAGCTAAGTGGCCCAACATACCAAGTTTTGTCGAGTTCATTAGTTACTTTTTGGTGAAAGTCATATTCTCTCCTTTTCTCTAGTACGAATTCTTTAGTCCGTGTGTTCTTTGCAGGAAAGTCTTCAAATATGTTAAGGATGGTTGGAATTTTGTTCTGGTTTTGTATGGGGAACAGGTGAATTTGTTGCAGGTCAAACGGTTCTAGGTTGAAAATCGGGAGTATTATTCGGATAACTAACATTCCGTTCATGGGTTGTGTTTTCACCGATAATACTTTGGTCAAAATGTTGATAATCATTTCTCTTTTTTGAATCGTGGATTCTGGACATGCTTTCATATACGTTTTCAGCAGTTTTGAAGGTGTTAAGAGAAGTGGGTGTAACTGGTTTTGGTTTAATGAGCTTATTACGTCCAGCATAGTTTGTTGTCTTCTTTGTACTTCCAGAATTTGTAATGTAAGTGTGGCTAAGATCTCTTGTAATTTGTGAGTTTTATTGATTGTATTATCCATCCTTAATATGTAATTTATGGTTTCTGTGATATTTTTCTGATTATTTTCCAAGGTACTAAGGGGTTATTGTATGTTTTCCAATGATGACTTCATTACCGTAATTTGTTTTTTTTGTAACTCATTTAAAGCTTTCTCATCGTTTCCCAATTCCTCAATTCTGCTATATAATTGATTTCCGTCCTGGTTGTCCATGACACCAAATAAATAATGTAATCCATTTTCTATTCCATCAAATAATGATCTTCTGGAACGGTGGGGGTTTAATAATTCCTGTATGACTTCTGTGTGTTGACGGACCGTTGAAATGAGGTGATGTAGTATTGCGGTTTGGCTTTCACAAATGTTGTTGTTTTTATATGCCCACACACTGTGGACCAAGACTCTTCCGCTTGGTTGATAACAGATGTATATATTTCAATATCTGTTATATGTATTTCTGTCATTACGTTCCATGTGTCATGATATAGTATGACTTTTCATACGTTTTCGAAGACTACACCTGTGTTGCTGAGTTTTTGAATATTATATGTTGTTAGTATCCCGGTTACCAGACTTATTAGGAGGGAGACTTCTAAGACCCAAAGTAAATTTAATTGTAATCATGTCTAAATGATAAAGAGAGGAGAGAAAAAAATATATAAATAATAATTATTTTTTTTATAAACCTATAATTAAATGATTCTGAGGTGACTAATATTTTAACAAAGTGTTTCGTCTTCAGAATCATAGTAATGCTTTAAACGATTATTGTGTATCGTTACTTGTTTCTTCTTTATAAGAATCACACTGTTCGTTGGACTGATAATTTCCACTATTGAGTATGGACCTGTCCATATTTCAGACAATTTGTGTTGTCTGTTTTCGTTTTTTATCAGTACTTTATCTCCAATGTGGAATGCTTTAAATTTCACCCCTTGATCATAATAATTTTTCGAGTTCCTTTTACTGTTCATCAAGTTTTTCCTAGCTGTGGCATACGTTTTTTGGAGTTTATGCCTTAAAACAAAATAATAATTTTCGTGACCATAGATTGGTTCCGGTTCGCGTTTTAAATTTGAAAGTATGTCTGCGGTAAAACCAAAAAGAAAATCCATTGGGGTAAATTTTTTTCCTTCGTGAATACTATTGTTGTAAACGAATGCCGCTGTTCTTAGGTATTGATCTCAAGACCTTGGATTTTCGACACAAATAGTTTGTAAATATTCTACTAATGGCCTATGGGCTCTTTCTAGTGAACCGTTTGATTGCGGGTGATATGCGGTAGTCTGGAGTTTTTCTATTTTTAGTAGTTTACATACTTGTTTGAATAATTTACTCAGGAAGTTCGTTCCCTGATCCGTTACCAACTGTTTGGGTATCCTATACCTCGTAATTATTTGTTCGTCAAATATGTGTGCAATTGTTTCTGCCTCTTGATTCGGTATTGCATAAAAATCTACGTATTTTGTGAGATTATCTTGAAAAGTTAAAATGTACTTGTTTCCCATGTAAGAATCTTGTAGTGAACCTACTATATCTAAATAAACTTTATCGAATGGAGTATGGCAAGTGTCTGTTATTACCATTAGCATTTTCGCCTCTGGACTGGTTTTCATTTTTTGGCATTTCGGGCATTTCCTAATATATTTTGATATGTCCCTAAACATTTTAGGCCATGTGTATTTCCTTCGTATTCGTTTGGAAGTATTTATGACCCCTTGATGTCCACCGAATGGTGAGTCATGGTAATCTCTAAGTATTGTTTGTATGTCTTGGTTGTTGTATACTTTTTGTTGAACGTTATCTGAATTGGTGTTTTGTGTTGTTTTTTGTAAGTCTTCATTGATAGTTTTATCTTGTATACTCGATTGGTTGGTATTTTGTGTGTTAACAGTTTGTTTTGGGTAGTTTTTGTTGGGTGTGTCTTGGGTTGATTGACTAGTATTTTGTTGGAGGCGTTGTGCTCTTGTCACTGCTAAACATGTCGTCTTTTTAAGAATCTCGTTTGTATTTTTATCTTCTGTTTCTTCAGTAGGGATCCTGCTTAAAGCATCGGCGTTATTGTTCTTTCTCCCTGGTTTGTATTTAAGTCTGCAGTCGTACTCTGAAAGTTTGGGGTGAAAACGTATTAGTCTGGATGTCGGGTCTCTTGTCCTTAAGTTGCCGGTCAGAGGTTCGTGGCCTGTGTATATGGTAAACTTTCGTCCTAGTAAGTAACATCTGTAGTTTTTAGTGGCCCAAACTATGGCTAGCACTTCTTTCTCACTGTTGGAATAATTGCGTTCAGCTTTATTTAGTGTACGGCTAGCGTACGCAATTGGTTTGTCTTTTCCTAATTTTCCTTGAGAAAATACTGCTCCTATAGCTTCATCGCTGGCGTCAGTAGTTAGTATGAAAAGTCAGGATAAGTCAGTAAAGGAGGAGACACTAGAAGATCTTTTAATTTTAGAAACTCTTCTTGACACTTATCGGTCCATTTGAATTTGACGTCCTTTCGTGTTAAATTAGTTAGGGGTCGAGCTATCTTTGAAAAGTCAGGGATGAATTTTCTGTAGTAGTTTGCAGGGCCTAGAAAAGATTGTGTTTGTTACACTGAGGGAAAAAATGCGATCTAAAATTAAATACGACCGTATTTGATCTAAAGTATTTTAAATGAAGTGGCGCATTTTTATTTTTACGTTGAAACAATGTTAATTTGAAAATTCGACGTAATTTTTACAGATTCAACCTAGTTTCAAAGTAAAACGTGTTTATTTATAACGGGTGATTTTTTAGCTGGTTTGTTTTGGCAAAACTGGTTTTGACAGCTGACGTGTGTTTAGTACCTTGTGTCACTGTCAAACAGCTTCAGTTTGGTTTGCAATTTAACCATGAATCGTCTTACAAATGAACAACGCTTGCAAATTATTGAATTTTACTATCAAAATTCGTGCTCGGTTCGAAATGTTCATCGCGCTCTGCTTCCATTTTATGGTCGGCATTCTCGACCTTCTGAGCAGTCTATTCGGAAGATTGTGACCAAATTTCGCACCAAATTTACTTTGTTAGACATTAAACCACCAACACGTTTACGTACTGTGCGTAGTGAAGAAAATATTGCGGCCGTATCAGCTAGTGTGACAGAAGACCGCGAAATGTCGATTCGGCGCCGTTCCCAGCAGTTAGGCCTTTGTTACAGCACTACGTGGAAAATTTTGCGGAAGGATTTGGGCGTAAAGCCTTTTAAGATACAGCTGGTGCAAGAACTAAAGCCAGCCGACCTACCACAACGCCGAATTTTTGGTAAATGGGCTCTTGGAAAGCTGGCCGAGGATCCGCTTTTTTATCGAAAAATTGTGTTCAGCGATGAGGCTCATTTTTGGTTGAATGGGTACGTAAATAAGCAAAATTGCTGCATTTTGAGTGAAGATCAGCCAGAAGCATTGCAACAGCTACCAATGCATCCCGAAAAAGCCACTGTTTGGTGCGGTTTATGGGCCGGCGGCATTATTGGGCCATATTTTTTCAAAGATGATGCGAATCGCAGCGTTACTGTCAATGGTGAACGCTACCGAGCGATGATAACAAACTTTTTTTTGCCCGAAATGGAAGTTCTTGACTTGCATGATATGTGGTTTCAACAAGACGGTGCCACATGCCACACAGCACGCGAAACAATGGCGCAATTGCGAGGCGAGTTTGGTGAACAGTTAATTTCACGTTTCGGGCCGGTCAATTGGCCGCCTAGATCGTGCGATTTGACACCATTAGACTATTTTTTGTGGGGGTATGTCAAGGCTAATGTCTATAGGGACAAGCCCGCTTCGATTGACGCACTGGAAGCCAACATCCATGCATTCATTCGTGAGATACCGGCCGATATGTGTGAAAGAGTATGCCAAAATTGGACTCAGCGGATGGGCTACCTGAGACGCAGCCGCGGTCAACATTTGCATGAAATTATCTTTAAACATTAAATTGCAAGGTTCAAACTATCGATTTAAATAAATATTTCATTCATTTTTTCGAATTTTTTGTGTGTTTTTTTTTTTAAAGTTTTAAGCCTCTTAAAAAATCACCCATTACATTGAAATCAACTTTTGTTAATTTACATTCCGTTCAACGTTGTTTTAAAGTAAAACTTTATCATTTTTACATTGAGATCCACATTTAAAGTGCGCTCAACCTTGTTTCAAAGTGAAACGTATTCATTTTTACATTTCAATCCACATTTTACATTGCGATCCACTTTTGTGGCATTTAAAGTGTCATCAACGTAGTTTCAAAGTGTTGCATAGTTAGGTAAACCTCAATTTGTTTGTATTTCTTAGCTTAATATAAAGAATTTGGAGAGCGCGTTGTTGTTTTTCGAGGTAGCTCCCTTACATTTGTGAACAAATTAAACGCGCACTTAAAATTAACTTACATATAATCGAAAAACAATGATTAATTACTTTTCCTGTATTTATTACTATGAAATACTCATAGCATTAAACGATTCACTTTCAGGCGTCACAAATTAATGATTCACCACAAAAATGAAATGCATCGAGCATGAATATACATTTGTCTTTGTCTTACATAAATTTAAACAAAGAAGCGTGGCGTGGGTAACCATTTTGAATCAATACCTAACCAAGCGAAGTTCAATCTACGTTGATTCGAAGTAGATAAATGTTATTTTAAAAGATGAATAAATTTGATTTAACTATGATTTCACTTTAAATCAACATATAAACGTAGTAAAATCTAGTTCGTTTTTAAGTATGGAATCACTTTGAAATAAAGTCGCTCCACTTTGATTTGAGAATTTTCGGCGTTGGCGCCAAATCGTTCCGAAAAATAGTAGAATCAAAGTTTTTTTCTTTGATTTTACGTTGTTTTTTTCTCTGTGTTTTACTGTTCGAGGCACAGGAAAATTTTGCACGCAAATGGTTTTTCCGGGGTCGGGATGTGCTCCCTCTGCGGAACACTTATGACCCAAATATACAACTTCTCGACGGAGAAATTGACATTTTTCTACGTTGAGTTTCAAGTTGTGCTCACGCAGCCTTTCAAATATTAATTGCAATTTTCGATTATGGTCTTGTATATTTTTTCCATAAACGACTTTGTCGTCCAGATATACAAAACATTCTAGACCCTGTAAACCAGTCAAGATATAATTCATTAAGCGTTGAAAATTAGCTGGAGCTCCCTTGAGTCCAAACGGCATACGCTTAAACTCATAATGTCCGTAAGCTGTGCTGAAAGCAGTTTTTTCCCTATCCCTATGGATCTACCAGAACCTGGTGGTATCCACTAGCTAAATCAAGGTTAGTAAAGTATCTGGCATGACCTAGTTGGTCGAGTATATCCTCTATTCGTGGTAGTGGGAAAGCCTCTCCTCGTTTAACTTGCGAAAATCAACCACTACCCTCCATCGCCGTCTGGTCCTGCCTTTTTGAGTACTACCAAAAGTGGAGAATTCCAAGGGCATTTACTTGGTTGTACTATGTCGTTTTCAAGCATCTCGGCGAGCTGCTCGTTAATGATACCCCGTTGTTTCTCAGGTAACCTATACATTTTTGTGTTAATTGGTGCCTGGTCTTGTTTAATTGGTATCTCGTGTCGCATGGTCATTGTGTGGGAGAGGTTGTCTCCAGGTAAGAAGAATATGTCATCGTACTGTGTGCAGAGTTCTGCAATAGCGTTTCGTTCTTCGTTGTTTAAAGTATCGTCTTTGTTGAGTTGTTTTGTAAAAACTTCAACTCTTTCGTTTCTATATTCAGTGTCAGCTCTAGTGTAGAAGCATGATGCTTGTTTTATGTCTATTATTTTAGTATGGTTGGTTAAGTTTAAAATATCATATTCACTTAAGTTTGAAAGTTCCAAACTGATGTGTTTTATTGATACGGCCTGTTGTCGCGTGTTTATTATGGGTACCATAATCCTATCCTGGCCAGTGGCTAATAAACAGTTACCCAAAAATATACCATCTTCTAACTGTTTGGACAGACAAATTTTTGGTTCTTCGCATTTTATTGGAAGTTCTACTATTGTTTTTGCCCTGGGGGGTATCTGTAACTTTTGTTTTAGGTTTATACTATAAGTTTTTACTTTCATGTTATTATTGTTTTCGATAGGTTCTAGTGTAAGACTACGTTTTTTTATTTTAGTTTGGTGAGTTGTACTAAGTAATATAATTGTGTGTATCTATGTATGTAATAAAGTAATTATCGTTTTATATATTTCTTGAGTTTTCGGTATTTTTTATTTTATTATTAGTGATTTTTCAATAATTGTTTGTTCTTTATTTTTTTTTGTGTTTGTTGGTGAAAACCGATTTTTCCTTTTTTGTGTGCGTCTGCCAGGAGATATTGATATTTTTCTTTGTTTATAGTATTTAATTGTTGGCTTCGATGGCCATTTTTATTATTTGTTATATAAATATTCCTCATTAGTTTAAATTCCTCTTCTGTTTTGACGAAGTTTTTCCCATTATTTGAAGGTTGGTTATACCTGTTTCTTTGTCTGAGTTTATGTTGTTTTTGCTCATCAATACCACGTTGCATTGATAGTCTGACGTCTTTCTGTTCCACTTTTCGAGGCGGATCTGGGGACATTGATACTTGCAAAGTAGTTGTGTTCAAAGATTCTAAATTTTTTGAAAATGCACTTTCAGAATCATTGTCTAGGCCGGTCGCCGTATTGCGCCGCAAAATACATTCATCTTCAAGTGAATTATTTTCAAAGTTTAGTGAGGTTTTAACCGAATCACCTTCCACATTTTGAATGTGGTCTATTGGCCTGGGTTGGTGTGTTTCATTTGCGCTATTCACATGCGAGGGAGCCCTCGTAAAACAACTTCCATTGTGCGAAATGGACAACCCATTCTCTTTGGTTACATTGGAGTCTAATAGTGGGGTATTGTATACCTCATCTACCTTAATAATTGTGCTACTTTCATTCACTTTTGAAAATGTCAATAATTTGTTAGGACCATCAACGTTACAGTATTTTCCCATAAAATTATACCCTAAAATTCCATCACCTGGGATGGCTAGGTCATTTTCAATGATTTGAAATTCACATGTGGGTAGTGTTGGTATTTGTATCTCACCTATATATTCTCCTTATGTGTAACCGAATCCACAAGGTGTGTTAATGGTTAACTTCTTTTTAGTGTTAATATGCATTGTATCTTTTAATGCTCGCTTTTTAGGGAGACTTACCTCTGAGCCGGTATCTACCAATAATCGTGTAGTTTTGGTTCTTCCGATTCCTATTCCAATTTCTATGGAAGGTAATGTTATGCATTTGTTTTCTTTGAAATATGTTGATTTCTTTATAGAATCAGTTTTAGTTTGCCCTTTAGTTTGGTTGTTTTGGGATTGCCCTGAATTTTCCTTAACATTATTTAGAGTCGGACCGGGGATCTTTCGGTCGAATAATTGGAGTTTTCCGACTGACGACTCTCCCATTTGTTCTTAAAAGAACATTCATTAATGGTGTGTGAGTTTCTGCCACACCACTCGCAGATCGTTTCCATATGGAATACCCTGTTCCCATTGTTAGACCCTGATTGGTTTTGGGGTCCGGTGTTGATATTCCTAAATGGATTAGATCTGTTTTGGTCTTGAGTATTTTGAGTCTCCTCCCTACCATAGTTATTAGGTGTATTATTTCTAAGAAATGATGGGTTGTTTCGGTTGAAATCGTTTTGGGGGGTTCTTCTGTCAAAGGTTGTGTTATTTCTATAGTTACCCCGGTTAAACGTCTGTTGATTTCCCTTATAGAATTGGTTTGCTCCTTGCCCCCTTTTATAGCAAGTTGTGGCTTCGTGGCCATAATTTTTGTTGGGGTATTTTGTCTGATTAGGCATTCACTGTAAGTGTGACCTTTCATGTGACAGTAACTACAAATGATACTTGCTTTTACAAGATTGTTGGTTGACGGGTGTGGTCTTTCTTGGGGAGTATTTTGGGTAGCGGTGTTTGTTGGTTGTGCTCCACTGTTAGCTCCTCCCGCTAGAGTGAGGTTACAAATGAGCTCTTCCAAGGGTTGCTTACCATTAGTGAACAGGTGTTGACCCAATTGCTTATTGGATACCCCAGAAGCAAGAGCTGATTTAGCGAAATCTTCAAGCTGATTTTTAACAATCCCAGCTTGATCACCATATTTGATGTCTGCCGCGTCTCGACATAGTGATAAAGAATGTCGGAGCCTGCATACAAAGGTGTTCAAAGTCTGGAATGGACTTTGACGACTGGTTATTAGACAGTTTACTAAATCATTATAATCTTCAACTGGCAAGTATGTTCGGTTTAAGAGTTCCTCAAACTCTTTGAAAGTAGTAGGCTTGGAGGTCTGGATAAGATCTAGAGCATCTTCCCGTAATTTGGTATTAAGAATTTGGACAAAAAGTTTTTCAACTATTTCGGTTATGTGCTCTACAATGGGGCGAATGCAGGTAAGGAACGTTTGCAGTTTCTGTGAGATTTTGGGGTCATTCCCCCCTGAAAATTCGGGGATGCCATGGGACAGCTTTAAGAGTTTTTCGAAACCAAGTGACATTTTGGCTATTGAGATTTTTTGTTTGGTGGGTGGGGGTACAAAATGTATAGGGATTTTCTTGGGTGTATTGGCTTCTATAAGCTCTGAGGAGAGGGACATTAACAAAGGGTTGATTTTTGAAGGGGTGTTCACCCTATCTCTTAGTTTCTTAACTTCCCCTTGTAGAAATTTAATTTGGCTGATGTAAATCAAGTTTTGATTTTTTAGCTTACTGGCTTCCTTAACTAAACAAGTTTCCTTAGCTTTGTAAATACAAAGAGCTTGAAAGGATTGTTCCTTTTTCAGTTCAAGAATGGTTAATTGTTTCTCTAATTTAGTTATGGTTGCTTCAGCCTTTAATTGTTTCGTTTTAGCTTCGTGTAGATTTGTTTTTGATTTTTAATCTCGTTCTTGAGATCTATTAATCTTCGTTCTTGTTCCTCTTGCTGCCTTTTTACGGCATCAATATAGATAGTGAGGATGGCGTCAGTTGTTTCAAGTCTAGTGAACACTGTATACTGATTTGATCAATTTGTAGGTGATAAACTTCCGTACCCACTAGTGATTTTAGTCCACTTAGTAAGGTAGTGTTAAAGTATTTAATCTCCTGAACTTGATCTTTTTTTCTCTTTCTAATTGCTGGATACTACCGAGCAATTCTTCAATTTCCGTTTCAGTATTTGTGGACCCTGACGCCATAAACTATGATGTTGGTGTAGTCATACTACGAAGTTTTTTCTTAAGAGGTAAGAACAAGAATTGGCATGTCTCTCTCCCATAAATCTGTTGGATAGTGAGAAGTTCTCATTCAATACTATCCAATGATAAATTTAAACGCAATACAAGTATACCACTGACCTCTTTAAACAAACAAGATTACACGCAATTCAATTTTTTTTTTTTTCCATAGATAGTGGTGCTGAAGCCAGAATCACCTTCCACATTTTGAATGTGGTCTATTGGCCTGGGTTGGTGTGTTTCATTTGCGCTATTCACATGCGAGGGAGCCCTCGTAAAACAACTTCCATTGTGCGAAATGGACAACCCATTCTCTTTGGTTACATTGGAGTCTAATAGTGGGGTATTGTATACCTCATCTACCTCAATAATTGTGCTACTTTCATTCACTTTTGAAAATGTCAATAATTTGTTAGGACCATCAACGTTACAGTATTTTCCCATAAAATTATACCCTAAAATTCCATCACCTGGGATGGCTAGGTCATTTTCAATGATTTGAAATTCACATGTGGGTAGTGTTGGTATTTGTATCTCACCTATATATTCTCCTTATGTGTAACCGAATCCACAAGGTGTGTTAATGGTTAACTTCTTTTTAGTGTTAATATGCATTGTATCTTTTAATGCTCGCTTTTTAGGGAGACTTACCTCTGAGCCGGTATCTACCAATAATCGTGTAGTTTTGGTTCTTCCGATTCCTATTCCAATTTCTATGGAAGGTAATGTTATGCATTTGTTTTCTTTGAAATATGTTGATTTCTTTATAGAATCAGTTTTAGTTTGCCCTTTAGTTTGGTTGTTTTGGGATTGCCCTGAATTTTCCTTAACATTATTTAGAGTCGGACCGGGGATCTTTCGGTCGAATAATTGGAGTTTTCCGACTGACGACTCTCCCATTTGTTCTTAAAAGAACATTCATTAATGGTGTGTGAGTTTCTGCCACACCACTCGCAGATCGTTTCCATATGGAATACCCTGTTCCCATTGTTAGACCCTGATTGGTTTTGGGGTCCGGTGTTGATATTCCTAAATGGATTAGATCTGTTTTGGTCTTGAGTATTTTGAGTCTCCTCCCTACCATAGTTATTAGGTGGATTATTTCTAAGAAATGATGGGTTGTTTCGGTTGAAATCGTTTTGGGGGGTTCTTCTGTCAAAGGTTGTGTTATTTCTATAGTTACCCCGGTTAAACGTCTGTTGATTTCCCTTATAGAATTGGTTTGCTCCTTGCCCCCTTTTATAGCAAGTTGTGGCTTCGTGGCCATAATTTTTGTGGGGGTATTTTGTCTGATTAGGCATTCACTGTAAGTGTGACCTTTCATGTGACAGTAACTACAAATGATACTTGCTTTTACAAGATTGTTGGTTGACGGGTGTGGTCTTTCTTGGGGAGTATTTTGGGTAGCGGTGTTTGTTGGTTGTGCTCCACTGTTAGCTCCTCCCGCTAGAGTGAGGTTACAAATGAGCTCTTCCAAGGGTTGTTTACCATTAGTGAACAGGTGTTGACCCAATTGCTTATTGGATACCCCAGAAGCAAGAGCTGATTTAGCGAAATCTTCAAGCTGATTTTTAACAATCCCAGCTTGATCACCATATTTGATGTCTGCCGCGTCTCGACATAGTGATAAAGAATGTCGGAGCCTGCATACAAAGGTGTTCAAAGTCTGGAATGGACTTTGACGACTGGTTATTAGACAGTTTACTAAATCATTATAATCTTCAACTGGCAAGTATGTTCGGTTTAAGAGTTCCTCAAACTCTTTGAAAGTAGTAGGCTTGGAGGTCTGGATAAGATCTAGAGCATCTTCCCGTAATTTGGTATTAAGAATTTGGACAAAAAGTTTTTCAACTATTTCGGGTATGTGCTCTACAATGGGGCGAATGCAGGTAAGGAACGTTTGCAGTTTCTGTGAGATTTTGGGGTCATTCCCCCCTGAAAATTCGGGGATGCCATGGGACAGCTTTAAGAGTTTTTCGAAACCAAGTGACATTTTGGCTATTGAGATTTTTTGTTTGGTGGGTGGGGGTACAAAATGTATAGGGATTTTCTTGGGTGTATTGGCTTCTATAAGCTCTGAGGAGAGGGACATTAACAAAGGGTTGATTTTTGAAGGGGTGTTCACCCTATCTCTTAGTTTCTTAACTTCCCCTTGTAGAAATTTAATTTGGCTGATGTAAATCAAGTTTTGATTTTTTAGCTTACTGGCTTCCTTAACTAAACCAGTTTCCTTAGCTTTGTAAATACAAAGAGCTTGAAAGGATTGTTCCTTTTTCAGTTCAAGAATGGTTAATTGTTTCTCTAATTTAGTTATGGTTGCTTCAGCCTCTAATTGTTTCGTTTTAGCTTCGTGTAGATTTGTTTTTGATTTTTAATCTCGTTCTTGAGATCTATTAATCTTCGTTCTTGTTCCTCTTGCTGCCTTTTTACGGCATCAATATAGATAGTGAGGATGGCGTCAGTTGTTTCAAGTCTAGTGAACACTGTATACTGATTTGATCAATTTGTAGGTGATAAACTTCCGTACCCACTAGTGATTTTAGTCCACTTAGTAAGGTAGTGTTAAAGTATTTAATCTCCTGAACTTGATCTTTTTTTCTCTTTCTAATTGCTGGATACTACCGAGCAATTCTTCAATTTCCGTTTCAGTATTTGTGGACCCTGACGCCATAAACTATGATGTTGGTGTAGTCATACTACGAAGTTTTTTCTTAAGAGGTAAGAACAAGAATTGGCATGTCTCTCTCCCATAAATCTGTTGGATAGTGAGAAGTTCTCATTCAAAACTATCCAATGATAAATTTAAACGCAATACAAGTATACCACTGACCTCTTTAAACAAACAAGATTACACGCAATTCAATTTTTTTTTTCCATAGATAGTGGTGCTGAAGCCAGAAGAATCCTCAGCTTGAAAGATTGGTTTAATTTCTGTTACTCTTCCACTATCCTACCGGCTGCGCCAAATGTTGTATAATCTTTTTGTGGCTGAAGTCAATGACATGACATGTAGTAGAGAGTGAAAATAACGAACCACCAAACTTCCCTTTTTACTTGGGCATGAACCCATCGACACAACCTATAGGAAAAACTAACTCAAACACAATTTAAGTTCTTATTTTTAACATTTATTACTATTATTATGTTGTTTCGCCCATCTTTCGGTCCGTTCGGCCTTCTTTCTTGTCCGTTCCTCGTACTGGGCCCTCTTGATGGTACGGGCCTCTTGTAGGTAAGAGCGCTTTGTAGCCCCGGAACTCAACCCACCCAACCGGTATAGGTTGCCTAGCTGTTGCCGGACCCGAATTCGGTGTCCGCTCCGACGTCGCCGACTGGAGTGCACACCACAGGCTTCGTGGATGACCGGCTTCTCACCGTGTTTCTCCTCGGCACGGGGGCGCTGTTGAATGGGGCAGAGTTGGATGGGTCTAGGGCCGACTGTTGGATTTTCCGATAGTTCCTTTCGTAATTGCTTGGCGGCACGCTGACGGTACTCCTCTAGAGTAATGGCTTTTGGGCCGTACGACGGACCTGGCGAAACCTTTGAACTGGAAGATTAAGAGGGGTTCATACCAGGTATGAACCGAGGTATTAGAATAAACCGTTAGAAGAGGGGAATCCGAAGAAAATTCGGAGGAGGTCCATATTGCCTATGGAACTAGGAAATGGGATATTTGTATTTAGGAATCCTACCTACGCGGTGAATTCCAGATTTTTTATTCGGCCCTGGTAGCCAATTCTCTAGTTATGGCCTTAGGGCCTACTGGGGGGTTAGGTTAACTAACCCCTGCTAGTAGTTTTAACCTGGAAAAGAAGCTTTGATTAGTATTACCTTTTTTTGGTTTGTAGTTCTTCGCCGACTTGTTTTGTAAAAGAAAGATTGCATGTTTTTATTGTTCAAGACTGACGTTTATTACTGTGACTTTAAACTCACTTAATCACTGAATCTAATGACAAATTCTTTCCGTTTTACTTTACTATTTATACCTTAAATTCTACAAACATTTCATAGTATCCCTACCATTTTACAGGGGTCAAAATTCGTACAATTTGGGTTATAATAATTGAAATGCTAAATGAGCATTTCACAAACTTAAGTTCTACATTTCATTTATTAAAACATTTCATTTAATAAGTTGCACAATTTTGTTGCCCTACTATTATTGAAATGCTATATGAGCATTTCACTATTTTCTTATTTATTTCCCTACACATACGTTGCGTCATCCATTCATTGGTCGAACGACGTCTTCCAGTCCATCGTAGGTTTTTTCGCTGGTGCTGCTATTTTCGTTGGCCCAGTTGGGATTCCCTGCATTGTAACCGTAAGGTGCATTTGTTGTATTCGTCATTGGTTTCGTATTACCTTAATGCCATTTAGATACACAAAACGATCGCGTACTATTGTTGCTGAGTACGCCGAATCGAATTCTTAATTGCCTCTTGGGTTGCTTTGGCTTTTTTTGTTGTTGGTATTCGTTTGATGGTGACGAATATTATTCAATTAATTAAATGCACCTCTTGATGATTTGGCTTTTCGGTTGGTTATTGAGGATGGGTATGGTGCTAACCTTGAACAACGAGAAGGAATATTTTGAGATAATATTCTTTCTACGTTGCGGTTGTTTGTATGTTTTTCATGTGAGAGTTAACACTTAGGTTGTGTGTTAATCATCTCACATAACAATTTAGCTGAATTATTCTTAATTTTATGAGAAATTTGGTTAGATTATTTATATTTTTTTAATATTTTTAAAAATGAAACTCCTAGAAACATCCGGTTTATAATGTTTGACTAAGACTGGATAATAGCGTAGTTTTGAAAAAAAAAAATAATTTTTAATTTTTTCTCAAATATTTGAGTTTGAAAATTTGTTTTTGAAGAAATAATTATTTATAAATCCTTATATATGTTATAGTATTTATATTTTAACATATTTAATACATACAAACATACATGTACATTCTATTTATATTAATAACTATTGTAACCTTCTTATGTACACAGTACACACTCATTTATATTGAATTCAATCACTCAGTTCTTGTCCAGATCTTCATGATTTAACATGGTGTCAGAAGACAGAATTGACTAATTAAAATTTAAGATTACTTAACCATACCAGGGAATAGTGTGACCGTAAACCGAACACCTTCGATATACGGTCGCAACTTCTCAATAGCCCATAATACAGCTAAGCACTCTTTCTCTGTTGTTGAGTAATTTCTCTCATTCCTATTTAAAGACCTACTAAGGTAACAGACAACTTTTTCTCCCTCATCAAAGTTCTGTGAAAGAACTGCACCGATGCCATAATCTGACGCGTCTGTTTGTACGACAAAAGGTCGTTTAAAGTCTGGGCAAGTAAGTATTGGTGCTGTCACCAAACACTCTTTTGCCTTCCTAAAACTATCCTCACATTCCTGAGTCCAAATGAACTTCCTATTCTTCTTTAATAAATCAGACAAAGGCCTAAGTAACTCTGCAAAATTTGGTACAAAACGACGGTACCATGAAACTGTCCCTATGAAACTCCTAACTTCTTTTACATTCCTCGGTGCTGGAATCCTAACCATGCTTTCCACTTTCTCTGGATCTACATGTAAACCATTTCGATCCACTATGTAACCTAAAAACTTCAGCGATGGCACGCAGAAATTGCATTTTTCCTTACTGACTTTTAATCCTGCTTCACTCAACCTTTTCATCACCTCATTCAGGATTTCAAGATGTTGTTTGAAATCTTCTGTAATGATAATGATGTCGTCTAAATAGACGAAAACGTATGGCTCGAGGTCGGCACCCAAAACTGTGTCGATAAACCTCTGCCAAGTCGCAGGAGAGTTGTGAAGACCGAAAGGCATTCTTTGAAATTGAAAAAGGCCTCTCCCAGGAACCGTAAAAGCAGTATAGGGTTTTGATTCCTCCTCCATAGGAATCTGCCAATACGCTGACTTGATGTCTAGCGATGACAAGAACCTCGCACCCCGAAGCCTGTCCAAAATTGAATTTATATAAGGTAGTGGATAAGCATCTCTATCAGTATTTTTATTTAGCTTCCTATAGTCCACACAGAATCTAAAGGAGCCGTCCTTCTTCTTTACTAATAGTATTGGAGATGACCACGCACTAGTCGATCTCTCAATAACTCCTGCCTCTAACATTTCATTCAATTCTTTGTCTATATGTCCCTGCATTGCCGGAGAAACCGGATAATACCGTTGTTTAATCGGTTTCGCCGACGTCCTAATCTTGTGCTCAACCATAGTTGTGCACCCTAAGCCTTCAGGCATTTTCTTAAAAGATTCTTCTATCAAATTTTCTAAACATTTTATTTCCCTATCACTCAACTCAGAACGTTCTGTAATAGAACAAATCGAAACCGGCTCTGCCGAAAAATTCCACTCACGTGACCTCAAATCCGGGACTATACCCGAGAGTGCCCAAAAATCTGCACCAAGGATCACTGTGTGTGGCAGAGTTGGTATCACAAGACAGTCAATCAGTACTGCCTTGTCCTCTACTATAATTGGAAGAGAGAGAGTTCCTAACGTCTCGACACCTGTTCCGTCAGCTAACCGAACGCAGCCAACAGTGTCTGTCTTTAAAAAAAGACCTACATTTTTGAGAATACTCCAAGCATCCCTACCTATTATGGTCCTAGAAGCTCCTGAATCTAGTAAACCTACAAATTTAGAACCATAAATACTAATCCCTAAAAATGGTCTCCTATCACTACCGTTTGCCTCCAACGTAAAGCCTAAGTGAATCTGATTCACCAACTGGTTACCAGCAGGTAACCTATTTATTGTCTTCGGACGTCCCGACCTGCTGGCGCAAGAGTCCGTTGCCCATTTCCCGAGCAGCGACGACAATTCTGCCTACTAACTCCTAACTGCCCACACCCAAAACAACGCCTAGGAGCAGAACACCTATTTGCAAAATGGCCAGATCCATTGCAATTGTAACATCTCATTGAAGTTTGGCCCTGACGAGCAGTTCCGTTGTTATCAGCAACAACTGAAACTACAGGAAATTCCCTACCTAAATATGCTAGATCCGGTTCTAGCAGGTTCCTATTATTCCTAGCACTAGGTGGTGGAACATACGATTCCACATTTGCCCTAACCGCTTCTAAGCTCCTACTTGCATTAACCAAATCGGCTACACAACTTGGTTTCACCAAACCAAGCTGAGTTTGGTAGAAAGGTGTCAAGTTACGCTGAATCATTGACAACTTCCTACTTTCCGAAATTGGATCTGACAACCTACCAAACAAATTTTGCATAGTCGCCACATAAACCCCGATTGTTTCATCGTTGCCTTGTGTGCGACGCCTAATCTCATCTAAAAGTAAGTCATCGTAATTCGGTGGCAAGAACTCCAGCTTCAACTCTCTGACAAGTTCTGGCCACGAATTTACTGACACCCTAATTGCCCTAAACCAAATTAAAGCTTTTCCTACAAAAAGCTCTACTGCTGCCTTAAAAAGTTGGGGTTCCGAAACCACTCTAGCCTGACGAATCTCACTAACCATTTCTAAAAACGAGTTCACTGAAGCACCACAGCGCTCACCAGTGAACTTCACATTCCATTTAGAAATGTTCATACATTTTTCGGAACTAACTAAAACTTGTCCTACCACTGGACTGCTCATTTCCCTATTTTCTCCTACTCCACTACCTGCCACTCCTAAGCTCGTCGATGTACTGGCAGGAGGAACTACCGACTTAATTTTCTGAGGTTCAGCTGAACACTGCTTTTCAACCTCTGTTCCCTTAATAATTTCCTGTTCCTGTTTTTCTTTATTTATATCTTCTTCCTCTTCTTCATCTTTCTCATCTTCTTCTTCATCGTCCTCTAATTCTGCCATAGCCATAACTATTTTATTTTTAAGAGCCTGCCTACTTTTATCCTGAGATTCACTCTCCGGTAAGCTCCTATCCAACCTACGCAAAGCCCATTCAACCTTGGTGAGTATTTTCAAATATTCCTTCGAAGTTTCCGACTTCGGAGGATTTTCTAAAAGTTTCCCTATTTCTCCTAATTTCTTCTCAACCGCCGTAAAATCCTGTTCAAAGTTGAACGGATAAGCGGGAGGAATAAAAGAGTTCCTACGCTCCAGTTTTAAAACCATCCTAAGCGCTTTGCGCATCTCTTCTACTGTCCCTACAGGTAATCCCCTGAATTCTACCTCATAAGTTATTTCATCCTGCGACAATCTATTAACCTGACTAGTTTCCATTTCAAAAAGTGTAAAACAAAGTAAAATAATTAAAAAGTGAATTAAAAAAACGTTTACAAAAAAAACGAAATGTCTTAAGCAAACTTAAACGCGAATAAAAATAATCGAGTTAAACAAAAATTAATAGCTAAAATCAAATGGAAGATAAAAACAAACTAAATCCCTTTTCAAAAAAAAAACACGTTAAATTCAATTTTGTTTTAAGCACTAAGTACCAAAACAATTAATTCGACTATCAAATATCAAATTTATCAAATAAAACACCGCGAGAAAATTGTATTAACTACGATTAAAAAAGTATTAAAAAAAGTAGTAACAAAAAAAAAATACCGACTCTGAACTAAATCTGCACTGCACTGTTCTACGTTACTTTACGTAACCTACGCGGTGTCAAAATTATTATATTTTTTGTAAACACAAAATGGTTGGTCTGAAAGAGACCACACTATTCTGTATCCAATAAATTTAATTTATATAAAAAGAAAAAGAATCAAAATATATTAAAGTAAATTGATTAAGTGGCAAATAGAGAATATATCTCACTTAATCAAAATTACAAACTGTATGTAAAACAAATAAAAGAAACCTTACTCGACTCAATCACTTTCACTTTTTGTATTCAATTTGTGTTCTCCAAAAATCCTATTGTTGTTTGTGTGATGTATGTATGTATGTACAATTATGTATCCTGCTGCACTTTCTATACAAATTTTCAGCCACCAATTTTTTCCACAGATTTGCAATCTTTAAGTACCTAGGATATAAAAAAAACAACACCAATTAAATTTCTCTTATAAACAAATTAATTAAAACACTTCCCTAAATGCACACAGAACAAAAAAAATGAATGCAATTCTTGCAACACAAATTTCCAATAAAGGGAAGCCCCACGTTCGGACGCCAATTGTTGTGAAATTATTTAACGCGATTTTAGGATGAATTTAACTATAATTTTATGTTGTTGGATTTACTATCCACGAAACACAAATGGATTTCCGAATCCAAAACAAATTTTCACAAACGAGTATTTAAAATTAAAAATGCACTAACCGGCGTGCGTCGCGAACAAAATGAAATGACAATCTGTCAAACAGAATGAAGTAGGTGCGTTTACTAATTCACAACTAACAACACATATGTAGTGCTGTCACCCAGTAGCTCAGCAATGGGGTGGGTTCAGTAAAAAATTATTTTAGTAATCGAATTCGATTAATAAAAGAATAAAAAAATGTAAATTGAAAAAAAAAAGGTAATATGCAGTACAGGGTGTACTTGCACAAAATGGGCGCCAGTGATTTTTTTTTTGAAAGAAAGGAAATCACAAACCTTTTGAAGCAGACAACAACGACGAATTTTTAAATTGAAATTAAAGAACAAATTTACTTTTTTTTTTTTAATAGTGTTTTTAATGAAGCTAAATTGCTTGGGAAACCTTTACGTTGATGGCTCATGGGGAACCATTTAGTCACAAAAAGAACAAAGTAAATCTGGGCCGTTAACACCGTAAGAAAAAAGGAATAAATGACGCGTCCCAAAAATTAATTGGGTTTGAAACAAAACTAAGCCGAACTATAATTTACTTGGACGAAAACTATATCAATAAAATAAAGCAAACTATCGGAAGTTTATTCACTTAAACAACAATTAAATGAAATGATTTGTACCAATCTTCAAACTCTACTTATCTGTTTTTCCTTTCTCTATCTCCTCGAATTTCCAACCTGGTTTCCTCGCTCCTCGAATCTTTTATTTCTTCCTCTAACTTTTTCCACCTTCAATCCAATCTTTTGTTTTCCAACTTTTATTTTTCTCCTTTATAAAATCTTTTTCTTGATCTTTTTCCTCTAATTTTTTTCTCGAATCTTTTCTTTTCTTTTCTAGCACAACTAGTTGCTGAGTTAGCTCTCCAAAGAGTGACTTTTCCAGCTTAAAATCTTTCTTCCCTCGACCATTCCATTCACCCACACATTCATACATTCAGCCATACGTTTTCGTGATTGTCGGTCACGGGACACCGGCTTTCTGGAAAGACTCCTCGCTCCCAGAAAACCTACGTTGTTGACTCTCAGCGAAACTTTACACTCACGCTCACATGCACGGATTCAGCAAGTTGTTGGATGTCTTTCCAAAACTTACCGAATCTTAATGGTCGAGTTCAGACCCATACCCAAACTATATTTTTCGAGAAAAATCAAAAGAAGTAAAATCAAGAAAAAGCTTAATCTGAGCATTTTCTCAGTTACCAAACAAACTATACGCGCGTGATTCGAAGCGCGATTGAAACTATTCTACATATTTTTGAGAAGAGGTAAAGGAAGGAATATTTTGTTCAAAATGTGAATTCTGATTAAATAACTTCCGATAGTTCCTCTATATACAATTCAATATTTTAAAACTAGAATTAAGAATTTCAAAAGTTAGATACTAAGCATTAACGACCCATATTACAATACATTTATAAGTTAAGTTAAATATAGGATGATGTTTAGTTTATATAGATTTAAGTAAGAGTCCGCCTGACTCGCTTACTTCTTCAGCTCATCCGCCGGTACATCAACATGAGACCGTCCGTCTACATGGAAATCAAAGTATCGTATTTTGGAACCAACTGTTCCACTCGATTTCGTTCGAATACCTGTAGTTGTTGCTTTTCCAAAATACTTTAAGAGCAGGTCTCTGGTTGATGGAAACCAGGTATCTACTGAACTCTAAGAGCATTTTGGAGCCACAACGGAAAATAAATGTTACATGGATTATGAATAAAGACATAGGCCAGTGAAACTTGTTGTGGTACAATTTACCGCAACAATTTCACTTATAGAATTGGTTTGCTCCTTGCCCCCTTTTATAGCAAGTTGTGGCTTCGTGGCATGTGGGGGTATTTTGTCTGATTAGGCATTCACTGTAAGTGTGACCTTTCTTGTGACAGTAACTACAAATGATACTTGCTTTTGCAAGATTGTTGGTTGACGGGTGTGGTCTTTCTTGGGGAGTATTTTGGGTAGCGGTGTTTGTTGGTTGTGCTCCACTGTTAGCTCCTCCCGCTAGAGTGAGGTTACAAATGAGCTCTTCCAAGGGTTTTTTACCATTAGTGAACAGGTGTTGACCCAATTGCTTATTGGATACCCCAGAAGCAAGAGCTGATTTAGCGAAATCTTCAAGCTGATTTTTAACAATCCCAGCTTGATCACCATATTTGATGTCTGCCGCGTCTCGACATAGTGATAAAGAATGTCGGAGCCTGCATACAAAGGTGTTCAAAGTCTGGAATGGACTTTGACGACTGGTTATTAGACAGTTTACTAAATCATTATAATCTTCAACTGGCAAGTATGTTCGGTTTAAGAGTTCCTCAAACTCTTTGAAAGTAGTAGGCTTGGAGGTCTGGATAAGATCTAGAGCATCTTCCCGTAATTTGGTATTAAGAATTTGGACAAAAAGTTTTTCAACTATTTCGGGTATGTGCTCTACAATGGGGCGAATGCAGGTAAGGAACGTTTGCAGTTTCTGTGAGATTTCGGGGTCATTCCCCCCTGAAAATTCGGGGATGCCATGGGACAGCTTTAAGAGTTTTTCGAAACCAAGTGACATTTTGGCTATTGAGATTTTTTGTTTGGTGGGTGGGGGTTCAAAATTTATAGGGATTTTCTTGGGTGTATTGGCTTCTATAAGCTCTGAGGAGAGGGATTTTGATTTTTGAAGGGGTGTTCACCCTATCTCTTAGTTTCTTAACTTCCCCTTGTAGAAATTTAATTTGGCTGATGTAAATCAAGTTTTGATTTTTAAGCTTACTGGCTTCCTTAACTAAACCAGTTTCCTTAGCTTTGTAAATACTAAGATCTTGAAAGGCTTGTTCCTTTTTCAGTTCAAGAATGGTTAATTGTTTCTCTAATTTAGTTATGGTTGCTTCAGCCTACTGACTTGTTTGTTCAGCCTCTAATTGTTTCGTTTTAGCTTCGTGTAGATTTGTTTTTGATTTTTAATCTCGTTCTTGAGATCTATTAATCTTCGTTCTTGTTCCTCTTGCTGCCTTTTTACGGCATCAATATAGATAGTGAGGATGGCGTCAGTTGTTTCAAGTCTAGTGAACACTGTATACTGATTTGATCAATTTGTAGGTGATAAACTTCCGTACCCACTAGTGATTTTAGTCCACTTAGTAAGGTAGTGTTAAAGTTTTTAATCTCCTGAACTTGATCTTTTTTTTCTCTTTCTAATTGCTGGATACTACCGAGCAATTCTTCAATTTCAGTTTCAGTATTTGTGGACCCTGACGCCATAAACTATGATGTTGGTGTAGTGATACTACGAAGTTTTTTCTTAAGAGGTAAGAACAACAATTGGCATGTCTCTCTCCCATAAATCTGTTGGATAGTGAGAAGTTCTCATTCAATACTATCCAATGATAAATTTAAACGCAATACAAGTATACCACTGACCTCTTAAAACAAACAAGATTACACGCAATTAAATTTTTTTTTTCGAAAGATAGTGGTGCTGAAGCCAGAAGAATCCTCAGCTTGAAAGATTGGTTTATCTTCTGTTACTCTTCCACTATCCTACCGGCTGCGCCAAGTGTTGTATAATCTTTTTGTGGCTGAAGTCAATGACATGATATGTAGTAGAGAGTGAAAATAACGAACCACCGAACTTCCCTTTTTACTTGGGCATGAACCCATCGACACAACCTATAGGAAAAACTAACTCAAACACAATTTAAGTTCTTATTTTTAACATTTATTACTATTATTATGTTGTTTCGCCCATCTTTCGGCCCGTTCGGCCTTCTTTCTTGTCCGTTCCTCGTACTGGGCCCTCTTGATGGTCCGGGCCTCTTGTAGGCAAGAGCGCTTTGTAGCCCCGGAACTCAACCCAGCCAACCGGTATAGGTTGCCTAGCTGTTGCCAGACCCGAATTCGGTGTCCGCTCCGACGTCACCACAGGCTTCGTGGATGACCGGCTTCTCACCGTGTTTCTCCTCGGCACGGGGGCGCTGTTGAATGGGGCAGAGTTGGATGGGTCTAGGGCCGACTGTTGGATTTTCCGATAGTTCCTTTTGTAATTGCTTGGCGGCGCGCTGACGGTACTCCTCTAGAGTAATGGCTTTTGGGCCGTACGACAGACCTGGCGAAACCTTTGAACTGGAAGATTGAGAGGGGAATTAGAATAAACCGTTAGAAGAGGGGAATCCGAAGAAAATTCGGAGGAGGTCCATATTGCCTATGGAACTAGGAAATGGGATATTTGTATTTAGGAATCCTACCTACGCCGTGAATTCCAGATTTTTTATTCGGCCCTGGTAGCCAATTCTCTAGTTATGGCCTTAGGGCCTACTGGGGGGTTAGGTTAACTAACCCCTGCTAGTTTTAACCTGGAAAAGAAGCTTTGATTAGTATTACCTTTTTTTGGTTTGTAGTTCTTCGCCGACTTGTTTTGTAAAAGAAAGATTGCATGTTTTTATTGTTCAAGACTGACGTTTATTACTGTGACTTTAAACTCACTTAATCACTGAATCTAATGACAAATTCTTTCCGTTTTACTTTACTATTTATACCTTAAATTCTACAAACATTTCATAGTATCCCTACCATTTTACAGGGGTCAAAATTCGTACAATTTGGGTTATAATAATTGAAATGCTAAATGAGCATTTCACAAACTTAAGTTCTACATTTCATTTATTAAAACATTTCATTTATTAAGTTGCACAATTTTGTTGCCCTACTATTATTGAAATGCTATATGAGCATTTCACTATTTTCTTATTTATTTCCCTACACATACGTTGCGTCATCCATTCATTGGTCGAACGACGTCTTCCAGTCCATCGTAGGTTTTTTCGCTGGTGCTGCTATTTTCGTTGGCCCAGTTGGGATTCCCTGCATTGTAACCGTAAGGTGCATTTGTTGTATTCGTCATTGGTTTCGTATTACCTTAATGCCATTTAGATACACAAAACGATCGCGTACTATTGTTGCTGAGTACGCCGAATCGAATTCTTAATTGCCTCTTGGCTTGCTTTGGCTTTTTTTGTTGGTATTCGTTTGATGGTGACGAATATTATTCAATTAATTAAATGCACCTCTTGATGATTTGGCTTTTCGGTTGGTTATTGAGGATGGGTATGGTGCTAACCTTGAACAACGAGAAGGAATATTTTGAGATAATATTCTTTCTACGTTGCGGTTGTTTGTATGTTTTTCATGTGAGAGTTAACACTTAGGTTGTGTGTTAATCATCTCACATAACAATTTAGCTGAATTATTCTTAATTTTATGAGAAATTTGGTTAGTTTATTTATATTTTTTTAATATTTTTAAAAATGAAAGTCCTAGAAACATTCGGTTTATAATGTTTGACTAAGACTGGATAATAGCGTAGTTTTGAAAAAAAAAATAATTTTTATTTTTTTCTCAAATATTTGAGTTTGAAAATTTGTTTTTGAAGAAATAATTATTTATAAATCCTTATATATGTTATAGTATTTATTTTTTAACATATTTAATACATACAAACATACATGTACATTCTATTTATATTAATAACTATTGTAACCTTCTTATGTACACAGTACACACTCATTTATATTGAATTCAATCACTCAGTTCTTGTCCAGATCTTCATGATTTAACATGGTGTCAGAAGACAGAATTGACTAATTAAAATTTAAAATTAAAAAAAAAAAAAAAATATATAAAAAAAACTTATAAAAACATTTTTAATAATAAAATGGCTAACAAAAGCGAAACCTTCAGCTATCAAAAGGAAAACCTTAGCCATGGGAGTAAGTATACCATCATCCCAATAGGTAAATGTATGAGAAAATGCACTAGAAAATTGGAAGTTGTTTAGAAAACAATGGGAAAATTATGATATTGCGGCAGAACTCGGAAAAAGAACTGCAGAGGTAAGAGTGGCTATATTGAAGGCTTGTCTAGGCGACGATTGCTTCAAGATTTTGGATAAGATGAAGTTAATAGCAGAAGAAGTTAAGACCACAAAAGGTATATTGGATGATTGGACAAATATTTTGCTCCAACAAGAAATATCCATTATGAACGATACATATTCAATAGAGCTAAGCAGCTTGACTCTGAGAATGTGGAAACCTATATTTGCGGATTTGATCAAAACATGTGGATACGCACCCCAATACGAAGGTGAATATATATGTGATAGACTAATCCCTGGAATTAAATGCAACGACATGAGAAGACGTTTACTTATGGAAGAAAACCACACGTTGGAGAGAGCACACAAAACATGCTGTCTAGCGGAACAAACAACAGAAAGAATGAAAACTATGGCAAATACAAATAAACCTACCCAGCAAACGTAGAACTACGTAAATAACCGGTGAAATATGTACGTAAAGTGAAAAGTAAAAGTCTTTGCCATCCGGTTTTCAGCGGTTGACTGAGAATCAATTTGAACATTGAATTTTAGAAACAGAAATAGTACGTACCTAACAAAGAAAACTTTTGAAAAAAATTAGTTTGACATTTTTGTGTTCATTTTTTTTGCAAAATAAAAAAACAACAACTTTATTTAAAAATAGTATAAAAGAAGGGATTTTTGGGTTTGCAAAAAAGTTGTTGTACGTGTTAATTTTGTTTTTTAATCATTTTTGTTCTGTCGTATGTCAATGTTTTTTTTAGAATTGCCCCTCCTGCGTCTACGGGGGGGTAATAGACTCCCCCTTTCTTATACGAGTTTTTGAGTGTTTCGACCCCAACCTACGCGCTCTAACTTTTTGTAAGACCTTTATGTGAATCACCCTGTAGATAAATTCTATTGATGTACGGAGAATTTTTTGTTTAGGAATTTTAAAGAGGGTGGATTCAATGAATTTTGGTTTTATTTTTTCGAAATAAAAATGTGAGTTTTTTTTTTTTTTTTTTGTTTGATTAAAAGTATTTCTTTCATTTATAGGCATATTCTCTTAAATTTAAGTAGTACTTTAAATAATATTTTAGCAAACAAAAAAAAGTTGAAGCTGTACGGAGACTTTTTTGATACAGTGTATATCAGCGAAGCACTACTGGAAGTACTTCTAATGTTTATTCGCTAGTAGTTTCTTAAACCATAGCGAAAGCACTGAAACTTGTCCTTTAAAAGTACTTCTTATGCGCATACATTTCACCGTTTATATCCGTACTACTACAATTACTGAGTTCTCGAATATAAAAGTACGGATATAACTGGTGAAACTTGTACGTAAAAGAAGTAGTTTGTTTCTTCTGAAACTGAGCCTTTTGAAATTATATATGAAATAAATTTAGATGATAAATTGAATTTTACGAATAGTTTTCATTAACTAGTTTTAATGAAAACTATTTGTTAAATTCAATTGTTCATATAACTTTGTATCATATTATGCAATTTTAAAAAGGATTTAGTTTCACATCAGTAAAATTCACCTGTTTATTGCGAGTCATCAAGGACTTTATGTTTATATTTATGTTTATTTATTTTGTCAAAATTAGACAAGTGATGATTAACATTATTTAACTTACCTATACATATCAAAAATACGTAGATAAATATGAGAATTTAAACAATATTAAAAGTTTTAAAGAGAAAAAAATTTAAAAAAATAAAATAAACAAAAAAAATATAAAAATATCATAAAGAAACTTCAGCCATCATTTGTTGCATAATTCTTTTATTAAAAGTTTCTCTGCTAATATTAATTGAAAATAATTCAAAATGATTGTTGAAAGTTTTCGAGCAACGATTAAAAGTTTCATGAGTGTTGAAGTTAAGCAATTTAAACCAAATTCCCCTGGAAATTATATAATTTGCAGCACATCAGTGCAGCTTATTTTATTAATACGTCAGTAGCCATCGACTAAAATCATGTGTCTAAGAAAGGCAACAACAATTCTTACTGAAGAGCTCAATTGTTGCTGTCAGAGCGAAACACATCTGCACTATAGGTCGCAAAAACCTTCCAAATTAATATTTCATATTAAAAAGTGCACTTAACAAAAAAAACAAAAACAATTTTTCTATTGTTATTGTTTACCTTCTTCTTATAAAATGCTAGACCACGGGCAATTACAACAACTATCTAGGTGCAAGAATTTAACCAAATTCCCCTGGAAATTATATAATTTGCAGCACATCAGTGCAGCTTATTTTATTAATACGTCGGTGGCCATCGACTAAAATCATGTGTCTAAGAAAGGCAACAACAATTCTTACTGAAGAGCTCAATTGTTGTTGTCAGAGCGAAACACATCTGCACTATAGGTCGCAAAAACCTTCCAAATTAATATTTCATATTAAAAAGTGCACTTAACAAAAAAACAAAAACAATTTTTCTATTGTTATTGTTTACCTTCTTCTTATAAAATGCTAGACCACGGGCAATTACAACAACTATCTAGGTGCAAGAATTTAACCAAATTCCCCTGGAAATTATATAATTTGCAGCACATCAGTGCAGCTTATTTTATTAATACGTCGGTAGCCATCGACTAAAATCATGTGTCTAAGAAAGGCAACAACAATTCTTACTGAAGAGCTCAATTGTTGTTGTCAGAGCGAAACACATCTGCACTATAGGTCGCAAAAACCTTCCAAATTAATATTTCATATTAACAAAAAAACAAAAACAATTTTTCTATTGTTATTGTTTACCTTCTTCTTATAAAATGCTAGACCACGGGCAATTACAACAACTATCTAGGTGCAAGAATTTAACCAAATTCCCCTGGAAATTATATAATTTGCAGCACATCAGTGCAGCTTATTTTATTAATACGTCGGTAGCCATCGACTAAAATCATGTGTCTAAGAAAGGCAACAACAATTCTTACTGAAGAGCTCAATTGTTGTTGTCAGAGCGAAACACATCTGCACTATAGGTCGCAAAAACCTTCCAAATTAATATTTCATATTAAAAAGTGCACTTAACAAAAAAACAAAAACAATTTTTCTATTGTTATTGTTTACCTTCTTCTTATAAAATGCTAGACCACGGGCAATTACAACAACTATCTAGGTGCAAGAATTTAACCAAATTCCCCTGGAAATTATATAATTTGCAGCACATCAGTGCAGCTTATTTTATTAATACGTCGGTAGCCATCGACTAAAATCATGTGTCTAAGAAAGGCAACAACAATTCTTACTGAAGAGCTCAATTGTTGTTGTCAGAGCGAAACACATCTGCACTATAGGTCGCAAAAACCTTCCAAATTAATATTTCATATTAAAAAGTGCACTTAACAAAAAAACAAAAACAATTTTTCTATTGTTATTGTTTACCTTCTTGTTAAGCAATTATGTTACATTCAAGTTGAGCTTTTAACAACACTGTGTTATTTATTTATACTTAGGAAGTTTGTAATTTTCTATAACTGAAAAATAATTTTCTATTTTTCATTCTATATTAAACTTTTGTCGAGAACGAAACTAAATCTTTTTAATAAATTTTGTTTATTGTTCATTTATAAAATGCTATACTTTTAATAAATACAATAGGTTATGGGACCAGCAGCTAGTTTATAAATAATAATAAAACGATAACTATTTAAGCTAGTTTATAAATAATAATAAAACGATAATTATTTAAAAGAATTTTAGTTTTTTGTTTTTTGACCACAAGAAAAATATAAGAGATAAGCAGAGATGGATCTAGTCAAGCATGTTAAACCTTTGAATGGTGAAGCAGATTGGCCAATATGGAAGAGGAAAATGCGAGATCTTCTGGATTATCACGAGGGAGCTGTTGATGTCATTGATGGAAAATAAGTGAAGCCTAATGCTTTGAGTCCGACTGCCACAGAACCTGAAAAGATGGAACACAAGGCAAAGAGCGATTTGACAGAAAAGCTAATAGTTATTCAAAGTCAATGATAACTAGTTCTGTAACAGATGCAGTTTATCAAAAGATAATGGACAAGGAAACGGCATTTGATGCATGGAATGCGTTGAAGAATCAGTTTGAAGCAACGTCAAAGGACCAGTTATTCAAAATATGCACTGATCTCTTTAGCTTAATCTAGAAGAAAGGCGAAGATGGTTCCACCCACATAGCTCAGTTGAGAAATTTTTGGAATGAGCTTAACAACGGTCTCATCGCTAAAAAGCACAGTGCGTTACCAGACTTAATGCTAGTGTGTAAAATTTTACACATTTTACCAAGCAACTTTGAGTCTTTCAAGTCAAGTTGGATGCTTTTGACAAGAGAAGAAGATAAGACATTTGATGAATTAACATCACAGCTATGCATGATTGAGAGAAATTTTCAGAAATCTTCAGACAGGAAAGATGGCTCTCAAGAAGCGTTAGTAGCAAGAACAGACCATAAGGATCAAAGAAAAATTAAGAAAAACTGGTCAAGAGATCAAGATGCATGCAATTATTGTAAGAAAAAAGGCTATTGGCTGCGGGATTGCAGAAAATGGATATCTGATGGACGTCCAAATAGAACTAAGCCGACAAATACCACCCAGAATAATTTGATTGATGTTAATGCTTCACTAGTTTCTGTCTGCAACGAAGTTCTTACTTTTGAAGAAAATTTGAAAGATTGGTGGATCGACAATGGGGCAACGAGACATGTGACGAATTCAGTGGATCATTTCAATGAATTTAAAGAATTTGAGAGCCCATGTAGCATCCAAGCAGCTGGAACAGAAACGCTTCATGCGGTTAGAAAAGGAAATATTTTTGTTAAATCCCGAATTAACAGAAGAGAAATAGAAGTCACACTAAGGGATGTTTGGTATGTACCTAATGTATCTAGAAATCTCTTTTCTGTTTTAGCAGCACAGGACAGAAATAAAAACAGTGTTTTCAAGTCATCGGCTCGCTTCAAGTAGATGGAATCACTTTATTGTGTGGCTATCGCAAGACGAACGGAACATTATACAAAGCAGATATAAGAGCTCTTGACAGCAGCGAAAGGTTTGGTGTAAATGTTGCAGTTGCCGAAAACCCAACGTTGCAGCTTTACCATGAGAGATGAGGACACCAAGACAAACGTCATGTAAAAGAATTGCTTGAAAGAGAACTGGGTATAAAAGTAAAACTAGATAACAATATCTGTGAGCCATGTATTTATGGAAAGATGCATCGATTGCCATTTGGAACTCGAGAAAAAGCAACTCAGCCAGTAGAGCTTATGTCAACTGATGTTTGTAGAGCTTGTAAATTCAGCTGTATACGTTTTGAAAAGAACCGGAAAGTCATCAATAAATGGAATAAGTCCATACGAACTTTGAATAAGTAAGAAACCAAGGATAAGACATCTCCGAATAATAGGATCTACTTGCTATACTCATATACCTGTACAAAAGAGAAAGAAAATGGATAAAAAAGCTTTGAAGGGGTATCTGGTTGGGTATGATTGCGATGAACGCTACAGAGTCTTCAACAAGGAAGATAATATAGTTATATTATCCAGAGATGTGCAATTTGAAGAAAAGCCAAGAATTTGCGAAGAAAGATATAAAAGTATAGTCGTCAACCTAAAAATGCACATGAAGAAGAAACAACTGAAATAAGTTCTGAAGATAGCAACAATGAAGAATACGATACCGGCAATGACACTGATTTTGACAACAGAAAAGAAGATTTTCAACAGCCATCCACAAGTCTCAGAACTCGTTCAGAATTGACAAAACCAAAAAAGTATGCCGATTTTGTTATGGCAGCGGAAGAATGCTTTAGAAAACTACCAAGAAGCAACAAGCAGCAAACATAAATAAGAATGGAAGGATGCAATGGAAAAAGAAATTGCATCACTCAAGGAAAATCAGACATGGAAACTAACAGATTTACCTAAAGGAGCAAAGGCTATACCGTGCAAGTGGGTTTACAACTTAAAGAAGAATCCTGACGGTAGTATTGACAAATACAAAGCCAGGTTAGTTGCAAAAGGCATTAGCCAACGTTATGGTATTGACTTCTGTCAAACGTTCAGTCCAGTGGCAAAGTTGGGGACGGTACGGTCAATTTTAAGCATTGCTGCAAGTGAAGAAATGCATTTAGCACAATTTGAGTCATCGACAGCCTTTTTTTATGGAGAACTTGAGAAAACCATATACATGAAACAACCAGAGGGATGGTCTTAAGCAATCATCGAGGTGCTGGAATAAACGTTTTGGAAGTTTTATTTTGAAATTGGGATTTAAAACAAGTGAAGCTGATCCATATTTGTTTATTCGAGAGCGCAACGGGAAAAATCTCATACTAGTTTTGTACGTTGATGATGGTTTAGTTGCAGCCACAGATAAAAAGGACTTAAATGTATTCATTACTGAACTTAAGCAAGAATTCAAAATTATCTCAAAGGAGGCTGTATATTTTCTGGGGCTAGAAATTGAGATCAAGGACATGAACATTAAAATTAAACAGACAGCACATGCAAAAAGGATTCTGGAGAGATTTAACTTTTCTGAATGCAAGTCGATTTCAACACCTATGATTAAGACAACAGAAACTTCTATAACAGGGAAAGAACAAATCGAGAAACAAAAATTTCCGTACAGACAAGCCGTTGGTGCATTGATGTACCTTATGCTTGGTACAAGGCCAGATCTTGCCTACAGTGTGGGATTTCTGTCAAGAACACTCGAGAATCCAACAACTGAAGACATTACCCGAGTCAAGATAGTGTTTCGATACATAGCAGGAACTTTGGAATATGCAATAACTTATCGTCACGATGCATAAAAAGAAATTCTCTGTTATAGCGATGCAGACTTTGGGGGATGTATTAAAACAGGACGTTCAACTTCAGGAGTTGTTATTAAACTCGCTGGTGGTGCTATTTCTTGGCTCAGCCAAGGACAAGCGATGGTAGCTACATCGACAACAGAAGCAGAGATACTAGCAGCAAATGAAGCAGCGAAGGAAGTCATTTGGTTGAAAAGATTATTCGGTGGCATTTTTCAACTCAAGAACATTCCTTTAATACAAGTTGATAATACTGCAGCAGTTAGACTTTCGCAAAACCCAAAATTCCACCGAAGAAGCAAACATATCGCCATAAAGCATTTCTTTATAAGAGAGAAAGTTATTGAAGGACAGATTATGGTTCAATAGATTTCAACCGAAGATCAACTGGCAGATGTAATGACTAAGACATTACCAAGTCCACGTCTTAAGATGCTATGTAAGCAAATGGAACTCGATATTTAAAATTAGTTAAAATTGCGTAATTATATTTAAAATTTAGCTTTCAAGTAACAAGGGAAAGTGTTGAAGTAAATTTAACAATTATTAAAATTAAAAAGTACAAGTGACCTCAACTCCAGAAATAATTGTGTTTCGCCAAAGGTGTAACAGTGGGCTCTTCAGTCAGTCTGTTATACCCTACTAAGACACAAATTTTGGTCGATGTTTACCGACTCTTATAAAAATCACAGCAAAAAGATACTGTGAATTTTATTATTCTAGGGGAATTTGTTTAAATTCGTGCACCTAGTACTTTTTAATTGAATTTTATTCATTCACTCCACTGAAAACAGAAGTAATTTCAATATTTTAATATTTAAATTTCTTCATCTTCTTATTGTAAAGCAGTTATGTTACATTCAAGTTGAGCTTTTAACAACACTGTGTTATTTAATTTTCTTTAATTGAAAAATAATTTTCTATTTTTCATTCTATATTAAACTTTTGTCGGGAACGAAACTAAATCTTTTTAATAAATTTTGTTTATTGTTCATTTATAATAAATATTTAATAAATGCAATAATGAGAAGCATAATTATACCTTGAATTCGATTCTATTAAAAAATTTAAGTGTCGCAAATTGTTAGAATTAGTATTTACAGTTATTTTGAAGCATACAAAAGGTGAATCTATATTACTTTTGAAAAGGTCAAACGCAAATAAGGTCTCTGACAATTCCCTACGATTATGGAGACTACACATATCAATAAGTTTTAAACGATGAGAATATCGAGGCAACACAAAACTATTAGTACTCGATCCAAGATCTCTTAATGCAAAAAGTAAAAATTGTTTTTGGATCGATTCAATTTTCTTAACATCAACATCATAGAACGGGTACCACACGACACTGCAATATTCTAAGAGAGACCGAACTAATGAACAGTGGATCGCTTTTGTTATATTAGGATCGTTTAACTCTTCAGATCAACGTTTAACGAATCCCAGCATACACATGCCTTTTGAATATATTTTGTCGATATGGTGTTTGAAAATAAGTTTATTTCCAATAATAATACCAAGGACATTTAATGCGCTTTTTCGAACTAATATTTTATCGTCAAAATTGGTTGTACTTTTTTTTTTTAGAAAAAGAGATTATATTGCACTTTTCCACATTAAGCTTCATTCCGTTTATTTTACACCAATTAAAAAGTGTGTTTAAGCATTGTTGTAATGACTGTGCGTCAAGTATATTATTAACATTTTTAAACAATTTAATGTCATCTGCATACAAAAGATATCTGCACCCTCTAAACAACAAGGGTAAGTCATTTATAAATAATAAACATAAAAGGGGGCCAAGATGACTACCTTGGGGTACCCCAGAGGTGACATAAATTTGATGAGAAATGACATCACAAAACCTGACACACTGAGTACGATTCGACAAATAAGATTCAATACACTTTAGCAAGTTTCCATGCATGCCATTTTTTTTAAATTTAAACAGAAGAAGACCATGGTCCACTTTATCAAAAGCCTTGCTAAAATCAGTGTAGATAGCATCAACCTGGTTCATTTTTTCAATTTCTAGAAGAATATAAGAAGTATAATCCGCAAGATTAGTAGCCGTGGATCTACCTTTAATGAAACCATGTTGATGCTCACTTATGACCGCCTTTAGTTCCAGACTCGACTAATCAGTAACAATTTTTTCAAATAGTTTAGGAATCGCTGATAAGGCTGCAATACCCCGATAATTATTTATATTAGACCTATTACCGTTTTAAAAATTGGTGTCAGAAAAGAATTACGCCATTCTTTGGGAAAAATTCCACTCGAAAGAGAAAGGTTGAAAACTTCATATAAGGGTTTGGCGATATTATCACCAGTTTTCCGTCAAAATGACGGTGGAATACCATCAGGGCCACTACCCTTATTAACATCAGTACACTTGAGTTCAAACATTACACACAAGTTCCAACATTGTTATTGACATAGAACTCAAGTCAATATTGTTTTCTGAAATATGATGGAAAATACTAATATCAAATGTTATAGAATCTGTATAGATCGATTCAAAAAATAAAGCAAATAATTCACAAATATCATTTGCTTCAGAGCTAATGCCACTCTCGGAATGCATTGATGATGGAACATTTTTATCATTACGTTTAAAGTTGACAAATTTATAGAAATGACGAGGATTTCTCTTTATATTAGTTCCTGTTTTAAAAACGTAAGATTTATAACATATTTTATCATATCGTTAGAACTAGCAGAGACCAGCAATTGCGATGAGCTTTATTTTTTCGATTTTTTAAGTTGCGACATTTGTAAACATTTGAGTTATAAGCATTTAAAGTTTATTGCCTATAACTTTTTTTATAAAAATAATAAAAATACTGTATGGATAATTTAAAGTCAATAATACTCAGGTGAATTTAATTTTAGGAATCTTTTTTATTTAACGCAAATAGTTGTTGAGATATTTATACTTTTGTGCATTTAACACCTTTATCTAGGAACTTTTTTTTATTTAATTTAATTTTGTTTTTAAAAAGGTGTAAGTGACTTTGTGATATGCTGTAATTTACTTATTTTGTATTTGTTTTTTTTTTTCTTTCCCTTCTCCAGGATCTGCTGAAATTGCATTTAAATAAAACCATTGATGTTCACACGAACGAAATTCATCTGTTCTTTTAAATTTTTAATTTTGGCTGCATAAAGTTGTTTCAATTTGTTCTCTCTTGGCATAAAATCTTGATTATAATTAGGACGGTTGTTACTTTTGGCTATAATAACCTTACTATAGGGAATATATTCATCATAGCATTCTTTGTAAAGGTAAGAACCATACTCCCTGCGAATCCATTTTATTGAGTCCCTAAATTGAACCTTGCAATAAAGCAAAAATAAAATTAGTCTGCTGGGCTATTCGTGAAGGAATTTTCTTTTTTGCAGGGTCACTTCCGGTTAGGTTTTGAAGCAAAAACGTTACACCAAGACCTAGATTTCATTCAAAAACTTTGAATTACACGTTATTATTCTTATGCTGTTCCTGATGAGATTTATGAAGGCTTTTGTAGGGTTCTTGACTGTAGTTTCCAAGTAGAAGTTTGGTCTGCCTCAGTTTTGGGAGTTCATTCCAAATTTTGGATCTTTTTGCCTCCTCTTCTAATTTGATCTTGTTTTTGATCACATTTTCACCTAATCCGCAATAGGGCTCAGGCCCTGTTAGGGGGGTGGTTGTTCCTATTTTGGGTAGGGAGTCTGCCTCCTCTTTACCATCGATACCCGTGTGACCCGGTACCCAATAGAGTTAGAAATTGTTATTTTTGCCCATTTCATTTAACCTCCGCAAGCATTCCCATACCAGTTTTGAGCAAATGGCATAGGAGCTTAACGCTTTAAGCACGGCTTGGCTATTTGACATGATGACAATGTTACGATTTCGGCAGTTTCTTTCAAGGTTACGTTCTGCACATTTACCTATGGCGTTTACTTCCGCCTGGAAAATGCTTGTAGACTGTCCCATCGGTACAGATAGTTTGGTTCTTGGCCCAAATATACCCGCCCCAGTCAGACATTCTCGGTCCATCACCATCAGTATACCATTTGACTATAAAAGTTTTCTGTTGGGGTGTTATTCACGGAATTTCGGTCTGCGTTTTTGAACTTAAGCCTGTGACAATGTCCTGAAGCAAATAGCATTGGAGCAAATGTTAAGCAAATGACTTGACTTCCGTCATTTTTGTCACACCTATAAGGTCAATATAACACCAATTCGTCAAGGGTATCGGCTATGTTTTGGCAACATTACGCAAATGACTTGACTTTTAATGTCGTTGGCTCTTAGACTAATAGATGTGTGTCAAAAATACCGCTTTAAAATTGGGCGTAAGACTATACAAAATTTAGCCATCATGTTAAGCCACCTGCGTCGGAATATTCATATTTGAAGTAGTGTGTGTTAGCTGGTGCCTCTTGCCTGCACTTCCACTGATTTTTGTGGTATTCACCTATAATGTCTTATCTTAAAGTTCCCACTTAACACCTTTATGCACGAAATGAAAAGTTTAGATAAAATTATTTTTGTATAAAGGACTTAATATAAAGGACTTAAGCGCATTTAACACATTCATCCACAAAGTTTATTATTAAAATGATTGCATATAACACCTTCATCTTTGGCTAAATATGAATCTAGAGGCGATAGAAGAGTACAGACGAGTCAGAAATTTAAGTTTTCATATAACACTTTCATCTGTAGGTAAAAAGCCAAATTTCAAAAAATTTCACTTAACACCTGCATCTTCTAAGCGCTTCATTTGTTTTGTTTTTAACAATAGATGAAGTGTCTTCTAGAAGATTGCTGCTCCGTCGTTATGTCGGATCAAAAATAGAGTTGTTATCATCACATGGAATCTAGTTCAGACCAGGGAGATTAAAATCACTGAAAAAGAAAAATTCATCGGACTTAGCAAGAGTAGACAAAACTGATGAAATACTGTTTGTAGCAGGTTCGTAAACTTCAAAAGGTTGGTTATGATGAATGTAGCAACCAAATTAAATAAATGGTTGCTACATTCATCATAACCAACCTTTTGAAGTTTACGAACCTGCTACAAACAGTATTTCATCAGTTTTGTCTACTCTTGCTAAGTCCGATGAATTTTTCTTTTTCAGTGATTTTAATCTCCCTGGTCTGAACTAGATTCCATGTGATGATAACAACTCTATTTTTGATCCGACATAACGACGGAGCAGCAATCTTCTAGAAGACACTTCATCTATTGTTAAAAACAAAACAAATGAAGCGCTTAGAAGATGCAGGTGTTAAGTGAAATTTTTTGAAATTTGGCTTGCGCCCGCTGATAAAATAACTGTTGTTGTTTGTCATGTTCTGCACATATGAAATGAGACAAAACTTTGTGCATCGTCTTTCTACCCTTTTACGATAGAAGAATTTTATTTTTTTTTTAAGTAGGTACTTCTTTTGAGGGGAGAGTTTTTGGTAAATAAAGAAACACATACATTTATAGAATGCGTTTTGTTTGTGGTTGTGTTTCAATGCAAACTACTTAGTTTTAGCTTGCAGGGTAATGACGTCAATGAATACGGGGAATCTAATATAGGGCGCTTTTCTTTTTTAGTTCAGAGCAGAGCCTGAACTTTCAAAAAAAAATCCGTGTTTTCTTTTTTTTAGCTAAGAGCATTCAGAGCTTCATTTGGTGTTTCTTTTTTCGCTCTGAACATGTTCAGAGCGCGCTCTATGAGCTCAGAATAAATTGATAGAGTAGACGGAGTTGAATAGCGGAACACAAATTTAACAAGTGGAAAAAAATGAAAAAAGTAAATATAGCAGACGAGAATAGTTAACGAGGATGAATCTGAACTCTCAGAGCAGAGCACGCTCAGTTCAGAGATCGTTCAGAGTGTGTTCAGAGTGTTCAGACTCTGTTCAGAGCTCTCATCTGAACTAAAAAAGAAAAACGCCCATAGTGACAAAGGAAAGACCATACAAAAATAAAAATCGCGTCAGCGAAAAAACTATATTTATATTGACAGTTGTGGCTACTAAGGTACTGTTCATAAAAGAGGTAACTGTCCAGCGTATGGTAAAACATGCAGTGAGTGCAAAAGAAAAAAATCACTTTAGTAAAGTATGCAAGCAGAAGCAGGGGAAACGTCAACAGTTATATAAAAAAGAAGTGTCGAATGTGGCACAGATCGGAACGATAGAAAAAGGTGGAGAAATGATTATAAGACAGTTTGAATTTTGCGGCACGGATAATGAAAAGTTAAAGTTACCTATAATATTAAAGTGTATAATAGACACCGGAGCTCCAAAAGCTGTGATTTGGAAAAAGCTAAATAAAATTGAAAGCTTTTGGTGGAAGTCTTATTAAACTAGTTGGTGTTGCTGTTTGCTGATCTACTGGGTCATGGGACGGCATAAAAAATCAACTCCGATTTCAATTAGTTAACGAAAAATGTATTCCTATTTTATCCACTCAAACTTCTAAAATATTAAAAATAAAGGCTCTCCCAAACCAATGCGAAACATTCGTTGCGGCGAAGAAACATTCGTCAGTCAAAATTATTTCATATGTTTCTCCACCGCGTTGGTGTGGGCACTCTCATATATCACTATGTAAATAAATTTTGACATGTGAATGTTTCTTCACCGCAACGAATGTTCCGCATTGGTTTGGGAGAGCCATAATAGAAGTAAAACCTGTCAAGAAAATATCAAAAATATCAATGATAGAGAAATAATAGAAAAATATAATGATGCCTTTAAAGGTGATGGCAAGCTGGAAGGAGATGTGTCACTAGACATAGCACCGACACAAGAGGTTCCAAGACGTATTCCAGTTGGACTTAAAAACGATCTGAAGTCAAAATTAGATGAACTCGCGCAGACAAATATTATAAGAAAAGTAAGTCACCATACGCCATGGAGAACTAATTTAATATTGGTCAAGCGTAAAGATAAATTGAGAATTTGTCTTGACCCAATGTATTTAAACAAAGCACTCAAGCGCCCTAAATATCAAATACCGATTCTTGAAGAAGTTAAGCCAAGCTTGGCAACGTCAAAGTGTTTTCAACAGTAGATACGAAGAACGGATTATGGCTAATCGTTTCAGATAAGAAAAGCAGTGAGCTGTTGGAATAGGTTAGCGTTTGGACTTGCGTCAGCTCCGCAGATTTACCAGATGAAACAGCACGAGATCATAGACGGACTTGAAGGTGTGGAGGTAATAGTGGATGATATTTTGGTACTTGGTTGAGGTGAGACTATGGATGATGCTTTTCTGGATCATAATACAAATTTGGAAAAACTACTGCAAAGATTACGTGAAAAGAACTTAAAACTAAATCCACTTAAGCCTAAAATCAGACGGACTACTGTTCCTTTTTTCGGATTTACTTTTACATCGGACGGATTAAAAGTAGATGAAGGAAAGGTAAAGGATATTTTGAAAATGAAGCACCAACAAATGTGAAAGACACGCAGCAGTTTATTGGAATGTGTACTTACTTTACCAGATTTTTGCCTGAGCTCTGAAGTAACCGAACCGTTGAGAAAACTTTGTCATCAAGATTGCATTAGGCATTGGGGATCTCACAAACAAGAAGCATTTACCAAACTGAAAACAATTATAGCGCATACTCTAATACTAAAGTATTTTGATACGAAAAACATACCGTAATTGAAAGTGACGCAAGCAGCATAGGACTAGGGCTAGTATTAAAACAGGATGGTCACCCGATTGCGTATGCATCACGAGTTTTGACAATGACCGAACGTTAGTATGCGCAGATTGATGCTTAGGCATAGTATTAGCTTGCAAGCGTTTCGATCAATACTTGAGTGATCAAAACAAAATTACAGTGGAAACCGATCATCTTCCTCTGCAATCAATGTTTAAGAAATCATTGTTAAAAGACCCCAAACATTTACAACGAATGCATTTATCTCTTCAGAGTTATAACTTAGAGGTAACATATAAGAAAGGTAAATTGATGCATATATCAGATGTTCTATCACGACTTCCATATGGTGAAGCAAAATCAGAACTGAGTGAAGACGAAATTTACCAGATTGAACAAATTGAAGATATATTGCTACAGATATCCGAAACTGATCCATTAAGTAACATTCCCATTTCAGATTCACCCCTACTCGCAATAAAAGAACAATCAACTGTTGATAAAGAAATGTTAAGGCTCAAAGAACTTATTATGAATGGATGGCCTATTAAATAAACCGACTTAACCGAAAAAGAGTATCCCTATTGGAACTACAGAGATGAACTAACCATAACAAACGGATTTATTCTTAAAGGATCTCGAATTCTTTTTCCAGCAAGTCTACGTCAGGAAATTTTACAAAGAATCTACATCAGTCATCAAGGAATTAAAGCGTGTTTGATAAGAGCTCGGGACACGGTATTTTGGCCAAATATGTCAAATCACATTTGACAAGTTTGCGCAAATTGTTCACTTTATTTACAAAACTCCAACAATCAAACTTAAATGCCATTACAATGTTCATCTTTACCAGATTATCCTTGTCTTCGTATAGGTATGGACCTTTGTGAAGTTGAAGATAACAACAAGAAGAAGATACTACTGGTTACTGCTGATTACTACTCGGACCTTATCGAGGTAGACGAAATCCAAGAAGTAAATGCGAAGACAATAATCAAATGCTGTCAGAAAAATTTTAGCCGGCTTGGTATACCCGAAATTGTAGTCACCGACAATGGAACTCCTTTTGTAAATGAGGATTTCAAACGCTTTGCTGAGGAATGGGATTTTCTGCACTCGCAAAGCACTTCCTATCATCAGCAAGGGAATGGCAAAGCCGAAGCATCGGTGAAAATCGTAAAAAGACTATCCAAAAAATCCTTCATCGCCAAACAAAGTTTCTGGAAATATCTACTTGAATGGAGAACAACAATCAACAAAATCGGGACAAGCCCTGCGCAGCGACTAATGAGCAAACGTCTACGATCATGCATTCCGCTTCCATTGACATCAGGCAAGCTCAAGCCCAAGTATCACACGATGTAATCTATGATCGAGAAGCAACGACAAATCAGCAAAAAATATTACGACTGTGGTGCGAAAAAACTTACCAGCATTGGAGTACGGGCAATATGTTTACGTGCAGCTCAGACCAAACGATCGACATTCACGTTGATCTCAAGGTGAAGTTATTGACTTACCTTCCGTTCGTAATGTGCTTGTTAGCGTTAACGGACATCGGTATCTACGAAACCGACAACATGTAAAAGCATATCCAAATGGTGAATCGTCGATTCCGACAAAAGTCTCAACAAACATTGAAAAAAATAATCTCGCAGCTGATTAGCCCGAGCAGGTTCAAAGAACACCAAAAGACTTATTGCCAACAACAACAACAAGTGAACCTTCATCGAAAAATAAAACATGCGATCCACCACTTGGTGAAATCAGACGTTCAACACGAGTTAAAAAAATACCTGATCGATTTGTACCAGGTACATAATATTCGTAAATTTGTATTTACTTGAAACAAAAAGAAACGAATTTTTTATTTAAGTTTTATAAAAAAAAAAAACAAAAACATTAATAAATTTTTTAATTGTTTAATAAAAAAAAAAACAAAACAAACAAAATTAAAATACAAATATAATAAACTTAAAAAAAAAATAATTATGAATTATGAAAAGCATCTAAATTAAGCTTACTAAAATTTCTAACTGAAGTTTTGATAAAATAATTTATGTTATAGTATTTACGTATAGTATTTATGTTATAGTATTTATGTTTTAACATTAATAATACATACAAACATACATGTACATTCTATTTATATTCATAACTATTGTAACCTAATTATACACACACATTTATATTGAATTCAATAAATCAGTTCTTATCCAGATCTTCATGATTTAACAAAATATAAAATAAAAGAAGGAAGTTCTGGCCTTACACCTATAACATGGCATTGTTAGGCTTGTTTCACACACATTCGGTTTCATTCGGTTCGGTCTCTATTCGGTTTGTATTCGGCTGTGCCTGACATGTGTGAAACGATAAAACGGCAAAAATAAAAACCTAACAAACCCCATTTTTGTTTAAATAAATAAAAAAAAATGCTCTAAAATTTAGGCTCATTATATTAACGTTAACCCGGCCCCAAGACGTCTGAAGTTATATATGGGAAATCCCATGTATTTTTGTAAATCCAAACTTAAAAATTCGTAACTTTGGTAATGATTGTAAAAAAAAATTGAATTTTGGAACACAATGTAGTCACTTTTATCATATTTATAAAAATGTATCAGAAAAAAATTTGCAACAGTTATTTCCCTATTATATTTTTTGTATTTAATTTTAATAAATGTTGTAGTTTTTTTTTTATTTTTTTTTAAACATGACAAAAGTGACTACATATCGTCGGCCTAAAAGAAAACCGGCATAACTAAAAAAACTTGATTCTAGATTTTACTACGTTTGTGGGTTGGTTTAAAGTGGAATCATAGGTAAATCAAATTCATCCCTCTTTTAAAACAACACTTATCAGCTTCGAATCAACGTAGATTGAACTTCGCTTGGTTAGGTATTGTTTTTCTTTAAAATTAAAATGAGATTAAATGTATGAGTTTAATTTTTTTATTTGGGGTTGACTTATTTCAGCGCACTTATAATAAAAAAGGAAATCTTTTGCAAAATGCAATTGGGTTAAACATAAAAAAGGACCATTCATTGATAAATAGTTAAGGGATTATTGATTGTTTCAATGTTCTATGGTTTTATGATTCGTGGCTTAGCCTTAGCAACAGATATATTCCGGGGGGCGATGTGTTTGTATTTATTTTATGGGGTTAGTGTTTATTAGATATATTTTTTGACCAGTGGGGTTTTGGGAAAATATTAATAGATCAGTGTTTACGAGTTTTAATAATTTTTTACCTACGAGTTTTTAAGAAGAATGTTTTTTTTCAGAGAAAAAAGTTGAAACAACAAATAGTTTTAAGGAATAATTTACATTAATTTATTTTACTGTTAAATAATTATTATAAATTTTTATTTCAAAAATAAATAAACAACATAATAATAAAGTATATATTCTATAAATAACAATGATATAATTTAAATAATAATTGCACATTTACATTTATATTAAATTTTAAGAACTAATGTCGGTTTCATAGTCTGTTGAAGAATCATCACCTGGATTAATTATAATTGTTTCCGATATTGTGTCCCACGTCAGGTCATGAGAAAAGAATTCTTCCTCAGTTCTTATAGATCTTTCACACACCTTTTTCCAATATCAGCCGTTATTTTTGAAAATTCTTTCTCTGCTAATTTTTGAACATCTTATAATTTGAATGTTTTGTGTTTCGTCTGCCTACTCTTGCCTTGACAGTTGCCCAAATATTTTCAATGGGATTAAAGTCTGGATGATAGGGTGGGAAACGTACAAGGCGTTGCCCATTACAATAATTGAACGTTCCTCCAAGTTATTCAACACTTGTTCTTGTATCCATTTGCAGAAATTTTCAAAATTCATGTCGTCGTGGTAGTCTCCAGTTTTCGTTCCAAAATTGAATAAAAGTAAGGCGAAGGCTTTTTCACCACCTGCATGCGCCATTATCAATCTCTGCCACTTTGAAATTGGTGTCTTCAATACACTGCTACTATCATCAGTCCATGCCCTTGGCCTTGTTTGTTAGCTATGAATATAACGGTGACGTGAAATAAGGCCCAACGAAATAAGACCAAATCTCAAATTTGGCCTTATTTCGCTTTGAAAATGGATATAAGGCCAAATTGGATTTATTTATAACCAAATTTGTTTTTACGAAAACATTCAGTGATAACGGAAGCTTTGAAAGCACACCAACTGACAACATAGGCGCCTGCTAGGTGACTGATCATACCCTAATGGCTAAAACAGATTTGCAGCGAGTCTGCACGCATCTCTGCATACAGAGCTGCACACGAAACACATGTGCATAGCTTCTGACATTCATGATGCATAGTTATGTCAAACAAATACATGAAAGCACAGCGTTGCCGATGTCCACAATAGTGTTGGAATGAGATTTTCTTCGTTGGACGATGGTAGAGTGGCAACGCCGGCTTCATGGATTCTTAAAGAAAAATCACCAACACAAACAAATTTTTTGAAAGAATGGCAGGTGATGTCAATATGAGTAATGCCAAATAGCAATTATTTAGAAATTTTCGTTTTTCAGTTGTGGCTGCAATGAAACTAGGCAGCAAATTTAGAAAAAGAGACATCGTGCAGCGCTGCGCTGCATGCAGACTTTGAGTGAATCGGCTCCCATAAGAACCTGTGTAATTTAATTTCGCTGCATGGAAAAAACTGCACATCTGTTTTAGGCATAAGCGGAGCGACGGATTCGCGTGAGCGAGACAAAGGACCCGAAAAGGGAGTTAAGATTCTAGATCCCGCGCGAAGCGGGCCATTCTAAGTACTATTTAGTACAAAAACTTTTAAAGCAGACTGACTGATAACAAAGGTGGCTGTCAGATGGGGTTTGATTCCTTTTTTTTTGGGAACTATAATCCCCCAACTTATGCTTCAAAATTTTTGAACTTAACATAACTTTGGGTGGCCCGCTTCGCGGGTTCAAGGATTTTAACTCCCTTTTCGGGTCCCCTATCCCGCTCACGCGACTCCGTTGCTTCGCTTAGGGTATGCTCAGTCGCCTGGCAGGCGCCTATGTAGTCAGTTGGTCTGCTTTCAAAGCTTCCGTTATAACTGAATTTTTTCGTAAAAACAAATTTGGTCTTATTTCCAAATGAAATTTGGCCTTATTTCGTTTTGGAAATAGAAATAAAGCCAATTTGGACTTATTTCCATTTTCAAAGCGAAATTAGGCCAAATTTGTGATTTGGTCTTATTTCGTTGGGCCTTATTTCACGTCACCGGTATATTGTCTTCTGCATATGATTCGAATTTTATAAAGCAAGTGAGTATTTCTGCTGTCGATGGAGATGTTTTTTCTTGATTTTGTTTGTAAACAGGTCTTGTTTTTTTTTTTTTGGCTAGGTAGGTAGGTACCTACCTACCTAGATATTTTGTCGTTGTGTTTTGCATATGGTTCGAATTTTATAAAGCAAGTGGGTATTTTTGTTATCCATGGAGATGTTTTTTCTTGAATTTCTTTTGTTGGTCGACATTTTCTAATAATTGAAAAGATTTTGTTTTCTATTTTAGTTTTTTTTTGAGAGTTCTTTTCGTGAAACTTTTAAAAACAAAAGAATCGGAGTAGGCTCACTAGTATTTTATTTCGGAACCTGGGGGAATTGCTCTGATATTGATGATTTTTTTTTTTTTGAAATGTGGGAAATTAGATTTAGAAAAAAGTTTGCAGGGAGAATACGATAACTCTTGTCCCAAAAATTAATACCAGTTTTTTTCTAGACGGGTCAAAACAAGGCATTTTTTTTTATCATGGGATGGGGTCTATCTCGGCCCGTTCAGGAGGTACTATATACAGTAGAGGTGTGTATTTCCCAAACTCATTTTTTTTTGATAGCACAACCCGTCAATCGAAAGTTTATGCCAAAAAAAAAAAAAAATTGTTCACCAAAAAAAATGATCCGAGGTCATTAACCCGTTATTTCGATTTTTCAAAATATTAAATATTTTTATTTTTTATATTTTTTTTTCTTATCAAATAAAGTTTTTTTCAAATGATTTGTTTTGACCAATATCTTGTTTAAATTAAAAACCACATTAAAAAATTGTTAAAAAAACTTTATTTGATAAGAAAAAAACGTTAAATACTTAAAAAAATAAAAATATTTAATATTTTGAAAAATCGAAATAAATTATTTCTAATTTGTTTTCATTATTTTTTTAATGCAATTTTTTAAAAAAACTTATAGCTTTATGATAATCAATAAAAAAACAACAAAAACTGCTGAAGATCGAGAGAGAAAAACAAGAGACAAATATATAATATTGAAGTATTATTTAAGTTAAAAAATCGAAATAAATTATAATTTAAATTTTTTTAATACATTTTTAAATGCAGTTTTTTAAAAGACCGATAAATTAATCAGAATTTCCAAAAAAAAAATAACTGTTATAGTTCCAGAGAAAAAAAAATAAAATGTGAAGAGTGTAAAATTCCCACACAAATTTGTATGGGAAAAGTATGACCTTAGAGGCACGGGTTAATGACCTCGGAAAAATTAGTTTGATCAACAATTTTTTGATAACAGATTTGGAGATAATAATTTTCCCTAACATTACGATGATAGAGAACACGAACAAAGTGGGTCTCGCAATTCTGTCTGTCTGTCTGTCTGTCCGTCTCTCCGTCTGTCTGCATGTACCTCGACCTGCAGCCTGAACGGCTGAAGCGATTTTCTTCAAACTTTGGACTTAAGGTTCTTCTGGGATTCCCTAGAGGGGAAATTGTAATTTTGTTTAGCTCAAAAAATAACGGTACCTGCCATACAACCAATATACAAAAATTGATTTATTTCAAAAACGGCTCCTACGATTTTGAAAAAAAATACGAGCTACTAAAATTACTACAATTAATATTTTGGTAGAAAAAAAAAATTTATAACGGTTATTAACGGTACCTGTCATACAACCGATTTTTTGGTTTTAAAATTTCTCGTTAACGGCTTCACCGATTTCAACCAAAATTTTTGTGTAAGAGGTCCTGAACAGTTTAACAATTTTGCTTATAAAATTATTTTTGGATTTTTAAAAAAATATTGAAATTTTTTTTTTTGAAAATTCAATATCTTGAAAACTGTTCAATGAATACTGTTTTACTTTTGTGTAAAATTGTATTTTATTGTGTTCTAAAAGTTAGCATACCAAATTTTATTTTTAAAAATATTCAAGAATTTTTATATATACAAAATTAATTTTTAAGAAAACCGCTCTAACGAATTTTGAATTTTTTTTCAGAAATTCATATTTATCAAGCAAATTAGATGGCATACTTTTTTGTTAGCTCTATCTATTTAAGCTATTAAAAATATAATTTTTATTTTAAATTGTTTTTAAAACCTTTTTAATTATATCATAATGTTATAGAACGACTAATTATGCACATTGTCAATTTTAAGATACGTTCAAGTTGTTAGCTACGAGAGCAAAATTGTGCGATCCAGTCGTACCCATTTTTTTTTTGTCGTAACTATTTTTGAATTCACTGCGAATATAAAGTTTTAAAAAATCACCATCTACAAATCAAAAAGTATTCAATTCATTGAAAAATAAAATCTTACTGAATAAACATTTGTATTGTTCACGAAGTGCATGCGAGATATATTTTTTGCAAAGTAAAGGTGAGAAAATAATCCAGTAAAAGACAATGCATTACCCATTTCACTGCTTTCATTTTACCACCCTCCCCGCGCAATATTCTAGTGAAATCATCGAACTTATCCAAAATACTTACATAAGTGCTACGACACATACAAATCATTCACGCTATATTAGCCACCACAAGCAGAAAAAAACAAGAACAAAATATATGAGTGCACATGTGCTATAATAATACCGGTACTTCTTTATCCACGTTGACTCCTGCCCAGAGATGACTATTTACTACATATGTAGTATTTCTACTACATTTATTTATTTTGTGCATCATTTGCGTCGTAGCAACTACGTGAACTACGTAGCAGCTGCGTGAAACTTATTCTTTAAAAAGTAGTCATTGTTAAACGTATAACACGTTAAACGTATAATATTGTAAAAAAACTTTTTTTCTATATACATTTTGATTTTTCATTATCTACTACAAATTTTTGAAATCTACTTCGTTTTTTTTGCCGATTTGCTTCGCTTTCTGGGCTCAGCATTGTCTTCCCTGCTCCTGCCACAATATGAAACAATCATAATATCATGACCTAACGCAAATTGCATAAAAACAATCATGATTCTTGACTGAACCAAAAAATATCTACCTACCTACATATTATGTACCTACACTCCATCGAAAACAAATCAGTGCACATCCATGAACAGTTTTTTTTTTCTGCCTGCGAGGAGATGAGAGATCGAAAGAGAAGAAAAAAACTATATTATGAAAAAAATGTCTGCGAGCGGATGGGCGGTATTTCTTTTGCAAAGAGAAACAGAGAGTTTGTTAGCGCTGATATTGCAGTGGAGTTTTTATGAATTATAAACTTCTTTGTGTGCGTTTGTTCAGCAATTTTTTGTTAAAAAATGCAAAACAGGTCACTTTTCCAAAATTTAAATTAAAAAACCCATAATTATAATAACTTTTTTGTTAATCAATTCACAATTAAAAAAACAACGAAAAAAAATAAAAAAAAAAAAATAAAAGATTTAAGACTCTGCCTTCATTACAACAAGGTTGAAAATATCGACTTATTTTTAGGTATCAAAATATTTTTTTTTAATTTTTTTTTAAAATAATAGCTCCCTTAATAAATACATAAACTTGTCATGAGAACAACATTTATAATGGGTGATTTTTTAAGAGGTTTAGAACTTTTTAAAAACACAAAAAATTCGAAAAAATGAACGAAATATTTATTTGAATCGATAGTTTGAACCTTGCAATTTAATGTTTAAAGATAATTTCATGCAAATGTTGACCGCGGCTGCGTCTCAGGTAGCTCATCCGCTGAGTCCAATTTTGGCATACTCTTTCACACATATCGGCCGGTATCTCACGAATGAATGCATGGATGTTGGCTTCCAGTGCGTCAATCGAAGCGGGCTTGTCCCTATAGACATTAGCCTTGACATACCCCCACAAAAAATAGTCTAATGGTGTCAAATCGCACGATCAAGGCGGCCAATTGACCGGCCCGAAACGTGAAATTAACTGTTCACCAAACTCGCCTCGCAATTGCGCCATTGTTTCGCGTGCTGTGTGGCATGTGGCACCGTCTTGTTGAAACCACATATCATGCAAGTCAAGAACTTCCATTTCGGGCAAAAAAAATTTTGTTATCAGCTGTATCTTAAAAGGCTTTACGCCCAAATCCTTCCGCAAAATTTTCCACGTAGTGCTGTAACAAAGGCCTAACTGCTGGGAACGGCGCCGAATCGACATTTCGCGGTCTTCTGTCACACTAGCTGATACGGCCGCAATATTTTCTTCACTACGCACAGTACGTAAACGTGTTGGTGGTTTAATGTCCAACAAAGTAAATTTGGTGCGAAATTTGGTCACAATCTTCCGAATAGACTGCTCAGAAGGTCGAGAATGCCGACCATAAAATGGAAGCAGCGCGCGATGAACATTTCGAACCGAGCACGAATTTTGATAGTAAAATTCAATAATTTTCAAGCGTTGTTCATTTGTAAGACGATCCATGGTTAAATTGCAAACCAAACTGAAGCTGTTTGACAGTGACACAAGGTACTTAACACACGTCAGCTGTCAAAACCAGTGTTGCCAAAACAAACCAGCTAAAAAATCACCCGTTATTATTTAGAAATACACAGAGCTTTTTATTTCAAAACAATTTAAGAAAAATAAGGTATTTAGGTTTTTTGGATTTATCACCTGTGAAACATTTTATTTTTTTTTCAATGATGTCAGCACATGCTTATACATTCAGTTTATTATTTTGTTTTTCTTTTATTAAAAATAAAATAAAAATGTGGAAACTAAAGTTGCAAACGTAAGTTAAAAGACGTATATTTTCTAGGAATTGAAAATATATTTTTAGATAGAGAAGCAAAAAAAAATTTTTTTTTGGAAAATTGTCTCCAAATAAGCATCTATTATTGCCTTAAACCAAAGAAGAAAAAAAAATATAAAGTTGAAAACCACGCCATCGAGACGCAAAATAAAATTGTCTCTAAATTTGACTAAGACTCATCGCTTTATTTTCCCATAAAAGTTGTAATATATTTTCTTATATAATTTTAAGAATGAGCATACGTGAGTATGTTTATTGTCTATACAGAAATGTATATTTTATTGAATTATCTTTTAAAATGTAAACGTTATGTAAAAATTAGTTAACGAACTACTGTCAAAATGCTAGGGAAACCTTCCCTTAAATCAATGGTGTTCTTTTAGTTATGCCGGTTTTCTTAAACAGCGACGATGTGTGCAAAAATTCAATTTTATTTATTAATCATTACTAAAGTTATGAATTTTTAAAGTTGGATGGTACAAACATACATGGGATTTCCCATATAATACTTCAGACATCTTGGGGCCGGGTAATCGATAATAATGAGCTAAATTTATTTAGAACAAATTAAAGGGGTGCGTCATTCAATATAAGACAATGACCTTTATAAGGACCACCCTAAAATATATATATATATAATTATATATATAAAAGTTCATTTAAGAAAGATTATATATTATAGTATAGGCTTACAATTTTATATGTTCCTACTTAAATTCACTTTATCACGTCTATTAATAGTACCTTCATACTAAAATATTGCATTGCACAGAGGAATTTTGCCTTTGCATAATTTTTATTTCAATTTTGGTCGCGACTAGTTCCCGTTATAATTTTTCAAAACGAAATGGAAGAAAACAGAAAAAAATGAGTCTGGGGTCGAAACGCACTAGTAACTTCCCATTGGTGTACTTGAAACCCATATACATAGTGGTGGGTGGCAGAATATATATTATAAATAGGTAATTATATAATTTATAGTGTAATAACTTTGGGTTTTTGCATTATCAGTATATAGGTAGGTAAAGATAAGATATAGAGATACAGGGCAAAAGGTGACATTACCTATATTTTGTACTTTAGCTATTTATAATAGTAAAATTTTTATATTTTTTTGTAAGTAGCTTAAAAAATTCTAAGAATCTTACTTTTAAAACTTTTTTCCTATTTGTTCTCAGTATGGAGGTAGTAATTATTTAAGCCAATTATTTCAAAACAGGCTATTGGCTAAAAAACCACAAAAAATCAGGGGAGTGTACCTACTTTAAAAAAAAACATGGTTTCAATGAATATAAAAATGAAAATTAAGTGTCATATGCAAAATTTAAGAATTTCTCGAATTAAAACATTTTTGCAACATTTCGATTTCTAGCTTTTTAAAGAATGGTTTAAAAAAATCTCAAAATTACATACCATTTAGATGATATAGGTATACATTTTTGGTAAGAATTTGAAATCGATATCATTGTTTTTTTTTTTTTCAAAATATTTGAGTTGAAAAACATTTGTTAAGAATTTTTAATATTTGTTTCCACTTTTTTGCTCTTAAAAAAAAACTATTTCTTGAATTAAAAAAAAAAAAATTATCAGTTGTTAACTACGTTATTATAATATGTAAACAAAAAAATAGACTGGCTTCGGAATCATTTTTTGTTTTTTAAATATTTGAGACGAAAATTATTTTTTAACTGATTTTCTTAGTTTAAAAAAAAGTGTCTGGTGAATTTTTTGTTTATATATTTACCCATTTGGTATTGTAGAATTATGTGTAAGATAAAATTAGTCTGAAGTGAACATCTTATTCCGTTTTCTAGATATTCCACATAAATGACATTTTACGGCTCCTTTTTAGATTGCTGTAGTAAAAAAAATGGTTAAATTTGTAAAAAAACCTTTTCAGCACGTTATGACAATATTATCTGTAAAATAAAATGTATCCGAGGTCGAAATATTTATTCGTTCTCGAGATATGGTGGACGAAAAATGTACCCCTTGCTAAAAACGACGAATTCTGATTCTAGAGACCTCAAAACGTAAGGTAGTCAAGATTTTCAATCCTACAAATCGCACCAATTACAATAACTTCCAGTGGGAAGTTAAAAATAGTATAGTCTCAGATAGCTGCAGGTACGCTTGCGTTCGCTTGCGTTTTAGCTCGTCGGAGGGGTGGGATCTTGCTACCTTTTGTGCATACATAATTATTATCGTGCCTAATAAAATTTGTAGAAATTTAATAAATAAAAAAACAAAACAATTTAAAACTGAAACTAACCGAACTGAACTATGCTTCAGATGTTTCGAAGCTTGGACACAACCCTCCTCTATACATCCCGTCAGAACTGAAATGCACCATGACTACACCTAGCCCAAAATCTATTAGAGTAGTCCCTAAAACACTCACGCACGCTACTACCAATCACATCTTAATCTTTACACCATTTACCACGACATTACAAACAAATAATTCATTTAAAAAGGAAAGATATATGCATTTATTCATTAAAAAGAAAATTAAACTAGGAACAATAAATATATTGGTTTAAAGAAATTAAATAAGGAATTAAGTCAGTTTATAGTAAGTTGCATTGTTAATACGATTAAATTAAAATTAATGAATATGTTTGTAGGTATGTTTTTTTATAAAAATAATTATGATAAGCAAAACCAAAGATGATTGTTTCAAAATTTAAATAAAAATAAGGATGGAATAGGATAGGGTAGTAAATAATTAAAAGATAAAATAATAAATCATGTATGTTAAAAAGAACAGGTAAAAATAAGTAAAATCAGTTACTCACGGTTTTCCTGAACGATGACATTTGTGGCCACAACTTTCCTCGACGAAGGCGCAGGATACACTTAAGTTTACAAAACAAACCAAGAAAGTAAGGGTCAGAATAAAACATAAAAACACAATGGGCCTTACCGCAATAATCATATTTAGTAAGGACTTAAATATTCCAATAAATTATTATTGATCACAAATAATGTACTATTTTACCCAAAGGACGGTGCTGGGGAAAGTGCAGTCGCGCCTCCCGCCCCTCTCTGACCCACACCCTACTGCAGGATCATCCAAAGGAGTAAGGAATGACGACACGATATCACCAAAGAACTCCTCACCAGAAAATAAGAGGAAAAAGGCTAGGTTTAGGAGGGCCAACAGGCGGCAATTGCCGACTTTGGAAACTCATCACGGAAACTGAAGGAAGACCAATGGAAACTCTTGGAGTCTAGAATCCTTGACACGGTGAACGAGGCTATCGTTAAGAATGGGCCACTGCCCCTCTTCGGTACCCTCCAAACCCTGCAAGGATTCAAGAATTTAGCATGCGAGGATAAATATACCTATGCATGGCTCCAAGACATCGTGAAGAAAACCAATGTTCCCTGGCAAAATGCTGAACTCCGCCTTATTAATAAGGATGAGATCAGACACATTACTAGGATTAAGGCGAAATTGATGATTAAAGGACCTGTAATCCCGAGGGACCGTATCGAAAGATATCTCAGATCCCTAAACACCGAACAACACAGCCAGAACAGAAGTGACGGTGCTCCTTAGCCAAAAATCTTCGCCACTTCTACGAAATATTGGTTTCAAGGTTCGTATTGGTACAAACCGATGCAAACTTAGACTAGTAGCCAATCAGAACAAAAAGGCAAATGGGGGGTCGGTAGTTAAAAACTAATCATGAAATTTTATCAAATAAATCTTCACCACAGTAAAGCTGCCAGTGCCAATCTAGTCTATCTCTTGGAGAATAGACAAAATGACGTCGCCCTCGTGCAAGAACCCCGGTTAGCAGGAGGCAAAATCAGAGGGCTGAACACAAAAGAAACTATATCGTACAAAACTGCTCAGGTGGAAGGAAACAGTAGCTTTAGAACATGTTTTGTAGCTAGAAAACAGTTAAACAGTAAAACAGTACTTCATGCTGAAGAAACAGTACTTTATGCTGAGGAAACAGGACACGACTTAGTGCTAGGATGCGATGCAAATGCGCATCATTCCCAGTGGGGTAGCACTGACATCCATAATAGAGGTGAGTCTGTTTTTGAATTTATTATTAAGAACAATTTATTAATAGCAAATAGGGGTAGAAAACCAACGTTTGTTACAAAAAATTGTAAGGAGGTGCTTGATATTACCGTAACAAACAACTCAGGTACAATACCAATAGAACAATGGAGGGTGTCAAAAGAGCGAATTTCTCATACCAGACACAATAGCCTCCAAGAAACCATTTAGAAACCTTCGTGATATGAACTGGGACACTTTCAATAGGGAATTGGAGACTAAGATTAACTCCTTAGAAATTAATTCAATAATTGGACCTGAATTCTCAGATAGAGCCACCACAGAATTCACAGAAATTCTAAATAAGGCTTTTGAAAAAGGATGTCCCCTTAAACAGGTGAGGAAAGGCAATAATAAACCACCTTGGTGGACACACGAAATTGGCTTTATCAGAAAAGAAACAAGAAGACTTTTCAATACAGCCAAACGAACTAGAAATGAATTAGACTGGGAAGCATACAAAAACAGTCAAAGACAATTCAAAGCTGAAACACAACGGGCGAAACGCAGCTCGTGGCAAACCTTCTGCACCAAAATTGAAGGAAAAAACGAATCAGCAAGACTGAGAAAAATTATAGCAAAAGAACCAGGGTCTCTTAAAGGCCCTTATGATCAATGGACTGAATCATGTGGAGAATCACTGGAGCTCCTTATCAAAATTCATTTCCCTGGTTGTAACTTTGATGATAATAACACAGAAGATGCAGCACAAACGGAGTAGCCGGTGCCACCAGATATTATATTTGAGGATAAAATAAACTGGGCGATAAACTCGTTTTCACCCTACAAATCTCTGGGAACAGACGGCATCTTCCCCTTGATGTTACAGAAGAACACTAAACATGTCACCTAATATCTCAAGCACTTCTTTGTAAGCAGTCTTAAGTGGGGATACATTCCCTTGGCATGGCGTGAAAAAAAAGTAGTCTTCATACCGAAAGCTGGAAAACCAAGCCACACGGAAGCCAAAGACTACAGACCCATTAGTCTAACATCGTTTGCTTTAAAAACCTTCGAACGACTAATATATATACACATACGAAGTACTCTAAAACCGAATGTGTTGTCACCTGTCCAACATGCTTACACGAAAGGAAAAAGTGTTGAAACAGCACTCCACAACCTAGTTGGCATAGATGAAACAACACTGAAGAACAAAGAGTACACTCTAGCTGCTTTTCTGGACACTGAAGGAGCTTTCAACAATGTACAAAATGAGGCGGTAAAAAGAGCACTTGTATTCCTTGAAGTAGATAATTCCCTCAGAAACTGGATTATCTGCATGTTAAAATAAAAACGGATTAACTCAGAACTAGGGGATGCATAGATCAAAGTATCCACATATAGGGGGACTCTCACCACTATTGTGGATATTGGCTATGAACGAAATCCTGATCGAACTGGAACACAGCGGTGTCAAAGTAGTCGTATACGCAGACGAATTGGCGCTGTTAGCGACTGGTAAATTTCTTTCTACAACCAGTGAACAGATTAACTACGCTCTGTCGAAAGTTTGTAGCTTGACGAGGAAATATGGACTCTCGGTCAACTCGCATAAAACCGAACTGGTACTTTTTCCTAACAAAAGGAAAATACCAGATTTTGTCCTACCATCAATAGTAGGAACCCAACTTAGTCTTTCAGAAAATGCCAAATATCTGTACGTAATTCTTCACAAAAAGCTAAACATTTTACTCCTGCAACAGAATCTTTGGTAAGACCTGGGGTCCCAACCCTAAGATCAACACGGCCATTACAAGACCGATCCTAACATATGGTAGCCTGGTTTGGTGGAGCGCGATGGACATAGAAACTAATTGCAAAACGCTTAATAAAGTTCAAAGACTAGCGTGTATAGAAATTACAGGGGCAATGAGATCCACACCCACTGTGGGAATGGAAGCGATACTCAACCTAAAGCCCCTAGATCTACTTGTACAAGAAATCACGGCCAACAGTGCCCTAAGACTAAGCCAAACCAATAGCTGGAAAAGGAACTCTGTAGGTCACGCATAAATTATCAAAAATCCGTACAGATTTTAAAAAACCGTTTTCTGTCTCCATCCTCACAAAAGAGGAATGGGATGCTGGTTTACAACAATCAGATGAATCGGTGTCAGAAACCCTCATTTTAGCCAAATCTTATAGACTCCCCGATTACAGCAGTGTCTTCCAAGCGGAGTGATTAAGGGTGCAGAACAAATACTAATGATGGCGATACCACGGGCTGATACCACTTTTTACATTGACAGCCAGGCAGCTATCAAGGACATTTTTGCCACAGAAATAAAATCCAAACTGTTGTGAAGATAACATAACATCAGACTCTGTTGGGACACTGTGGAATTGAAGGTAATGAAAAAGCAGATAAACTGGCAAGGACTGGTTCATCGTTAGATCCAAGCCTAACAGAATCTAGTATTAAAATTCCACCCTGTGCCGTTAAACAGACGATTAGTAAGAAGATAGTGGAACTTACCAATGACAGGTGGAACTCACTTGTAACTTGTACCACTAAAAAGAATCTGTGGCCCAGCTACACTAAGAGAAAAACAGAGAAAATTATGAACCTGAAAAAGAGATCCCTGCATCTTCTGATAGGAATTATAACAGGACATAATCTCTTAGGGTATCATAAAAACAAAATGGGACTGAATACTAGACCTATGCAGAGGATGCGGAGACGAAGAAGAACTGGAGGACACCCTTCACTACTAGGCACTCTGCAACATAAGGAAACAATTTTTGGGTAGCTATTTCTTCAACGATTTAGCAGAAATCTCGAAGTCAACAGATAAGAACATCTTAAATTTAATGAACTTTATCAACGCCTCCAAATGGCTCGATACTCCATAGAATTTCATAGGTTATATATTTTAAAGGGATCCATCGGGGTCTCACAAGGGATCAAAATTGATCTAAGTGGGACGGGAACAAGATCTATCGGCAGCCCATCAACCTAACGTAACCTAACCTATGTACTATTTATGGAATGTTTAATTTTTTTAGTCAATCCCATATTTTATTCACTATTTAAAGTTAACATTAATATTAAGGTCGTACCAAGTACAGTTAATTAGTTAGATTCCATACTATTATGGTACATTTTACAGAAATATTTAAGTCGACACTAAATTTGATTATTGGTAAGGCCGAATTAAAAGGAATTTTTACTAATTTACGCTAAAACTAATTGAAAACAGCAAATTTCGTTCACATTCGCAAATGAAGTTTAAATGCATTTCCAGGCTTAGTTGCTTGTTTATTTTTCTTTTCTTCTTTTTTTCTTTGATTGTATTTTTTTTTCTTATAAAGTTAAATTTTCTTGATTATCAAATTTTGGTTTAAATTCAACATAAAAGTGCAGGTCGATAGTAGTTACCTAGTTAGGTAACAAAACATCACTGACGAATTATTTGGACTAAAATTCTCTTCTCGAAAGTTCGAATCGCTCCAAAAGTTTCCAGAATAGTTTCTGAGTTTATGAAGTCATTTGTATCAGCCACAAATTGATTTTTTTAAATGTTTTTTTATAAGCTTTTTGGATTTCTAGAATCTAAGCACAAGTTTGTACTTAAAGTTGGTAATAATATTTAAATCAATTAAAGAATTTTATTCAAGTTTTTATAATTTAAATATTTACTTTATGTCGACTGTTCACCATCATAATCAGAAAACGAATCCTATTTTTTTATTTTTATTTTTTCTTGATAAATCAGTCAGTTTTATATTTCTTAGTGAAATATAGCAAAGTGTTTTTGAGTAATTTAAGGTGCACGTTCCATAATCATGAATTTTAGGAGTAATGTTTACTCCGAAAAGGCATGAAAGCCGGAGAGCTTAAAACCCATGAAGCTGAAGATCGCTGTATCCGATTTTTTTTTTTTTTTAAAGTTGTAGACCTCGAGAAATATCAATGATATTGGAACATTTCAAATACCAAAATGATGTGCAAATAATTTTCCACGGGCGATGTCCGTTACTTTTTCAAATTTGCATCCCGTTATATATTTTGTAATTAGTTTTTAACATTTTAAAATTTACTATTTTTTTAACGTGCAGATAGACCAAACTAACAGTTTAAAAAAAACAAAAATGGCACTGTGTAGAATAGACCTTTTTTCTAGAGGCGCTGTTCCTTAGATTTTTTTGTAAAGCGTTTTTGACAATGAAACGTAAAAGAAGAACAAAAAAACTTAAAGCCCTTATAACTTCGGATCAACGAATGCTACGTAAAAAAAAGTTCACAGAAAAATTTAGTTTTCCAAACTCTAGGGGCGATGTTTTTTATTTTTTTTTTTATTCATGTTCTGAAGCCATTTATTTTTGCCTAGCAACTAATTAGGTATAACAAAATGAAAAAATAACAAAAAGGCCAGCCGATAAGTTTTTTTTTGCAAAAGAATACCGCTTGAATTTTATGATTGAAATTGGTAGATGGGTTATTTAAGAGTGGAGAACCTGGACAGGCTAAAGGCTGACGTAACAGCCATCCAGGAAGTGCGATGGGATGGAGAGGGCGTACGGAGACTGAAAACGTGTGACATCTACTACGGCGGGTGCTTGAAGGAACAGGGTCAGCGGCTCTTGGGTTGTGGTTTTGTGATAAGGGGAAGACTTAGGCAAGAAGTCTTGGGCTTCCGAAGTGTAAGCGAGCGCCTGGTCACAATCCGCATCAAAGGCAAATTTAAGAACATTTCGCTGATTTGTGTTCACGCCCCCCATGAAAGGAGAGAAGACTCAACCAAAGAAGCATTCTACGATCTCTTGGAGACAACGTATGATATGTGCCCGAAGTACGACGTGAAGATCATTCTTGGTGACTTCAACGCAAGATTCGGAAAGGAGGGCATCTTTGGTTCGATAGTCGGAGGACACAGCCTACACGACGAAACTTCCGGCAACGGACACAGGCTGGCAGACTTTGCGGCGGGGCGAAATGTCATCATCTCAAGCACCTACTTCCCACACCTCAATATACACAAGGGGACTTGGCAGTCGCGTGATCAAGTAACCGTCAACCAAATCGACCACGTTGCGATAGACGCGAGACATGCTTCCAGTATCTTGGACGTCCGAACGTTCCGAGGGGCCAACATTGACTCGGATCACTACCTGGTGGTAGCTAGACTACGTATGCGGATATCCATGACGCGACAACGCAGAGCAGATGCTGTGAAAAGATTCGATGTCGAGAAGCTTAAATCGCAAGAGACTGCCAGAACTTTTGTAGACCACGTAACTCTTAATCTCTCAGGAGGTCCGCTACCAGCATCAAGTGCAGAGGACCAGTGGGAACACTGTCAACAAGCCATTAGAAGTGCCGCCTCTGATGTGCTGGGTTTCACTAGGCGAATACAACGAAACCCCTGGTTCGATGAGGAGTGCCGGCTAGCGCATGCAGCTAAGGACGAGGCCTACCAGGCAATGCTGCAGACTCGAACAAGAGCTGCTGAGAGAGTGGCCCGGGAGCTCTACGGGCTGAAACGAAAAGAGGAACGCCGACTTCTCAGGAGGAAAAAGAGAGAGCACGAGAAGCGGGCGGTAGAGACTATTGAGGGTTGTAGCGGTAGGGGAGATGTTCGAAAATTTTATCAGAGGGTGAAGCGATCCACCCAAGGATTCAAGGCTAGAACGGAAGCCTGCCGAGATGAGAGTGGGAATATGGTAGTAGACACACAGTCAGTGCTGAGGATCTGGAAAGAACACTTCTCTAGACTGCTTAATGGCGAAGACAGCCAAGATGCCGCTAATAGGCAGAACGCTCCATTCAACTTGGACGATGATGGCCAAGAGTTCCGTCCACCCGACCTAACCGAAGTTCGGCTGGCGATATCCAAACTTAAGTCGTACAAGGCTGCAGGTGCGGATGGCTTACAAGCCGAACTATTTAAATCAGCGGGAGATGAATTGGCTAGGAGCATACACCAGCTCATCTGCAAAATTTGGTCGGAGGAAAGTATGCCCGATGAATGGAACCTCGGTATAGTGTGCCCCATCCATAAAAAGGGAGATGTTCTGAAATGTACCAACTACAGAGGAATTAGTCTCCTAAACGTCGCTTATAAAATCTTGTCGGCCATCCTGTGTGACCGCTTAAAACCTTTTGTCAACGATCTGATCGGCCCTTATCAGTGCGGTTTTAGGCCAGGCAAGTCAACCGTCGATCAAATGTTCACACTCCGACAGATTTTAGAAAAATCCCGGGAATTCCAGATCGATACACACCACCTTTTTATCGATTTTAAAGTCGCGTATGATAGCGTGAAAAGGGACGAATTATACAGAGCCATGTAGTGTCTCGGCATCCCTGCCAAACTCGTCCGCTTGTGCAGGATGACGATGGAGAAATCTCGCTGCTCCGTCAAAATTGGTAAGAACACCACCGATTCCTTTGATGTTGAGAAAGGATTGAGGCAAGGCGACGCGTTATCATGTAACCTATTCAACATCGTTCTTGAAGCCATTGTACGCAACGCACATGTCAACACCAGCGGTACAATCTATCAAAAGTCCGTTCAATTGCTTGCATATGCAGATGACATAGACATTGTCGGCAGAACGAAGCGAGCTGTGGCAGGGGCATTTGCGAGCATTGAATCGGAGGCGGCTAGAATGGGATTGGCGGTTAATGAGGACAAGACGAAGTATATGCTGTCATCGAGAGAGGATTCTCAACATCGTCGACTCGGGCAAAATATCACGATGGACAGATATAACTTCGAAGTTGTCAAGGACTTTGTCTACCTGGGCTCCACTATTACATCGCAGAATGACATCAGTGCAGAGATCAAGCGAAGAATTACTCTTGCCAACCGCTGTTTCTTCGGTCTAAGAAGGCATTTAAGTAGTAAGGCCCTCTCTCAGAGAACCAAGGAGACTTTATACAAAACCCTAATCATCCCGGTCCTGCTTTATGGGTCAGAAGCATGGACACTGAAAGATTCGGATAAAAATCTGCTAGGGTGCTTTGAGAGGAAGATTCTTCGTGTGATTTTCGGTCCGGTGTGTATCGAAGGAGTATGGAGGAGAAGATTCAACGACGAGCTATACGGGCTATACAGCGACGTTGACCTGGTCAAAAAGCTGAAAATACAGCGGCTTAGATGGCTGGGGCACGTGGAGCGTATGGACAGCAACGCACCTGCCCGACGAGTCTTCGAATCCAACCCCGATGGGGTACGCAGCAGAGGAAGAACCCGTAACAGGTGGCGCAATCAAGTGAATGACGACATCAAAGCACTCGGTGTGCGCAACTGGAAGCGGCTAGCTAGGGACAGAGCTGGCTGGAGGGGCTTGTTAGTTGAGGCCGAAGCCCATCCTGGGCTGTGAGCGCCATCAAAAGTAAGTAAGTAAGTTATTTAAGAGTATCCAAACAAATCGGCGTAGGTGTGCCTTAGCCGAAAAATTCATCGCAAAATGATTGTTTAATATAAATATGTAAATATAGAAAATGAAATAATCTTCCTTTTCTTCATACAAATTTTTACTTGTAAACTGAAAAACATACTTCTTGACGCTTTAACTCTCAATGTATACGGCACACATAAACAATTTTATATGAAAAAGATTAAGATAATTTAGTTTTTTTATTTATATATTATACATCTATTGAATAGACCGGCATTTTAAGGGAAGAAAGGAACAATTGCGTTCACGGGTTTTTGTTTTTTTGTATTATTGAATATGTTAGTGTGGAACTTAAGCTTACTTAAAACACAAAATTCGCTTAAATTGATCGATGCATTTATGAGAGAATGGTCCCACTGGTCATTTTTCAATATTGTCGGTATAACTCGAAAACTGAGCCGAATTTGTGAATTAAACTCTTGAAACTTTTTGTAGTAAATTAGATTTTCTATTAAAATTGGTGGTTTAAAAAAATTATAAAAAAAATTAAGCAGGGCAATTTGTCAAAAATTGACCTAAAAAAACTGAAAAATCGCTCATTTTTTTTTTTTTTACTAAATTGCCCATAATTTTTTTTGGAGCAAAGGTTGGCGCAAGATATGTATATCAGAATGAAACACAGAAGATGATCAAGCCTTTAATATGACGAATCAAACATTTTTTGTAGTTTTTGTTCGTAAGCAATAAGCATGGCAAGTTTCCCATTCTTGAAATAGTTTTAAGTAGAGATTTTGATCAAATATGTCATTATGATAATAGAGAATTCGAAAATAGTGGGTCCCGCAGTTCTATCTGTCCATCTGTCAATTTGTAACACCTAGGCCTACAGACTGAACGTTGGGTTACCATTTCAGAAAATGACAAAAGGGGGATTTTGAGTTTTCTTTAGCAGGACAGCTGGGTTTCAGGGGGGACAATATTTCAAAATCCTCTACTTTTAATTTAAGAAATAAATACACAACTAACTTGATTATTTATAAAAATATTAATTCTTTTTAACAATGGTTCATTATATACATGTAGGATGTGCCTACTGCCAATTCCCCTAGTCCGTTTAAAAAGGAGCTGTAAAATGTCATTTATCTGGAATATCTCAAGAACGGAATAAGATATTCACTTCAAACTAATTTTATTTTACTCATAATTACACAATACCAAATGAGTAAATATTAAACAAAAAATTCAACAGACACTTTTTTTTTAACTTAGAAAAACAGTTGAAAAATAATTTTCGCTCAAATATTTCAAGAACCAAAAATGATTCCGAACCCAGTCTATTTTTTTGTTCATATAATGACGTAGTCAACAACTGGTAATTTTTTTTTTTAAATTCAATAAACACTTTTTTTTAGAGCAAAAAACTGGACAAAAAAACTATTTAAAATTTTAAAAAAATGTTTTTTAACTCAAATATTTTGAAAAAAAAAAAAACAATGGTATCGATTTCAAATTCTTTCCAAAAATGTATGCGTACCTACCTATACCATCTAAATGTCGTGTTATTTTGAGATTTTTAAAACCACCCTTTAAGAGGCATATTTTGAGAAAAACGAGAAATTGGGAAAATGGCCCTGGTGTTTGTGACGTACATATAATACCTATTACAAAAAACTAAATTGCTTATGAAAGAATGACATTTTAGCTTTAAGACCTTCTGTTCACTTTTTGAATTTTTTGATTTTTTTTCTTTTCTAATTTAATATTCCGATAACACATTTCGAAAAATTTCCCAAAACTCCTTTATGCCCGGGGTGTTTGTGAGGAATTGAAGTGAAAAAAAAAACATATTATGTTTACGTCATCTTACGGGTAATAAATAAGACTTCAACATCTTCTGTTTGGACCCCATTTTTGAATAATCATCTCTTGAAAAAAATCAAAATTTCTCATTTTCTTATACATTTTTGAGTGTGTAATTATATATAAGGAGCAACATAACTTTCTCCAAATACCATATATGATTTCTAAAACCGTTTCAATAAAAAAGAATTGCAAAATATAACTTATTATTGCAAAATAACACATAAAGTCGTTATTTTCAAATATTTTGAATTTTTAGTACATGTCTTTGCCACAAGATGACTTTTCTTCGAAAATCAACAAAAAAAAATGTTGGAACACAAAAAAAATGCAGGATATGAATGCGAATGGTTGTTTGTGTGAATGAAGTATGAGTGGTTCTTATGAGAAGCGGTGGAGAAGAGAGAAGAACCACGGTGACGGTGGTTGCTTGATATTGATATGCGTTTGGTATTTCGATTTTTTGTTTTTTTTTTGTTGCTTAGTGAGCTATATGCGAGAATAGAAGTAAAATAAATATAGGCCGAGTATAAAGGAAGTGTACATAAGCTATCTCAGATGTTTGCGTCGTCGTCGTCAATGTTGTAGGAAGGGATATACCTAGGTAGATTTTTTTGAAGGAAAGAATTATTTGTATAGGTTGCATTTTTTGTGGGTATGCATTTTTATTATCAATAGTTGGTAGGTTGATTTGTATGCGGGAAAGAAGGTATATTTATGTATGTAGGTAGGCAATCGAGGTGGAGGGTAAAATACAAAATAGGGAAAACATTGAAAAAACAACAAACTGCTAGCGAACATGGCTTCACACCTCTAGAAAGACAACGCGTACTCCGAAAAGCCTCAAATTCAACATTATTAGTTAGGAAAATCAATAGTAAAACCGTAGTTAAAGCCACTAAAAATGCTTTTTATCAGATTGTCCGGGAAGCCACACATTTTAATTATCTGAAAACTCAAAAAGATCCACCGAAATTAGACTGGTACAGATCTCATATGTGAACTTTTAAAGTTGATTTAAACTTGGTATTTATACAAAATACGGTGTGAAAGATAATGGAATCAGGTGAATCTTACTAAAAAAAATAAGTTCAATTTGAATGGTCCCAGCGGGTATAGCTTCTATTAACATGACAGAGAAAAGAAAAAATAAGCTTGGGTATTAGACACAAGAATATAAATAAATAAATAAATCGGGTGACACAACGGCTCATGAAGAAGGGCCTAGTGACTAACAACTCGCAACCATTCCTGTGTGCGCCTGTCGACAGGAATGGAAGGGACCTACAATTTTATGCCGAATCCGAACGGCTAGACGAGAAGCACTTATTCGTGACAAGTAATACTCTTGGAGGATTTGTCAATTCCTCGCAAGAGGCAGTAGCCCTGAAAAATTTTTTTTTTTAGTTTTTAGGTGGACGAGGCTGGGAAGCGAACCAAGACCTTCAGCGTGACAGTCGAACGCACTAACCATTACGCTACGGGCTACTACTGTAGATACAAGAAGGGAGGCCATTTAATGGTATGAGGCGCAGTATGCTATTAATGCCCAGTTTAACTCAACTCTAAAAGCTCACGAAACAGATCTGTTCCGGCCTGATTTCGGTGGATCTTTTTAAATTTTTAGATAGTTGAAATGTTGAAAAGCATTTTTGGTGGCTTTAACTACGGTTTTACCATTGATTTTGCTAACTGATAATGTTAAATTTGAGACTTTTCGGAGTATGGATTGTCTTTTTTGAGGTGATGTGGCCATGTTCACTAGCGGTTTGTTGTTTTTTTATCGTTCTCCTTATATTGAAGGTGGCTGCATACTAAGTCCAATGTTGTGACCTTCACATCGACTGCTATGACCATTGCCCTGATAGTCTCGAATTTGAGCATTCTTCTCGTCGGTTAGAACACTTCCTTTTGGCAATATTGTTAAATTCATGAGAAAATGTCTTTAACTGATGATTATTTCATTTTTTGCATAGTATTTTTAACGATTTTCTGAGCTACTTGGTTGTTTTTAAAGGTGTATTTAAACGAATGACACAAAAATTGGGTCGATTTTTTGACTAAAATTGTTCAAAGAGCCATAAGGCTAACAATTGTTTAGGAGGATTCAAAATTCTTCCTCAATCTTAATCCCCATATTATACTTAATTAATTCTATAATTAGATTTGTCATAATTACAAAAAGTTATAGAGAAATCGTTAAAAGTTTATTGAAAAAATCTGTATTTAAACGAGTGAATTGGAGTGTAATTAATAATATATCATAATCATAATATAATATATCATGTGGGTCATATCCTAGTAGGTAGGTAGGTTTCAAAATAAACTGTTTAAAAAAAGTTATTAAATCAAATAAAAATACTTTTATTTTGTATTTTTGATTGTAGCAATTTGTTTTAAATATATAGGTATGTGGGTACCTATACCTACGTACAACTTTTTCAAAAAGTCGTTTTAACTAAAACTACCTATGTAGGTAACTACCTATGTACCTAACCCTACCTACTTTGTTTGACTTTTTGTAATACATATAGTACTTATATACATACATTATATTCTATGAAAAAAAATGGTTTTCCGTTCCTTCCGTTTATGGGAGAGGTGCAATTTTCTAAAACATTTGCTTTGAATGGATTACAAATTATTACAAATCAACGATAGTACCTATTTACATTAACATTCGATAGTTTTTTTAAAGCCAAAAGTCTATTCTTTTTATTTATTTTAAAATTGAATGAATAGTTTTGATAGTTTTTGAAACAAAATGTGTCAAAGTCAAAATTTAGAAGAAAACAATTTGAAAAACATAATTTATTCGCATTTTTTCAAAATTTTATAGCAGAACCACGGTAAAGGTTGCTGATAGTATTTGCGCGGTATGGTAAATGGGGGTTTAAAGTAATAATAACAGTATTACAAAAATTCCCAGTATCATACTAAATGTGCTTTAATATTTTATTAAATTCATAAAAATTTGCGCTATTATGTTTGTTATTCAGGTTTTTATTTTTGATCTGAATTATTTTACTATCGGATCACAACCGATACTAAAATACCCTTTTTAAATGTTTTTAGCAAAAATATGAACAAATCTAGTTTTTACTGGTCCGGGACCCTAGAGTGGTTTTTCTGACGAGGCAAAAGGGTTCATAATCGACAAGGCCCTAGTTTTGGCCATTACTCAGCCATTCTAGTGCCTTACCAGAACCTATTTAAAACTCTCTAGTGCCATTTCGAAAACTAGAATGTTTTTCTGCGAGGGTATATTTTTATCAAATAAATCACAAATAACTAGTTATATGTATCTTTTTTGTTAAATTAATCGCTTTTGTTCTTTTGAAAAGAAAATAAAAAACTAATTTTAATTTATTTAAAAAACATTAATTTTTAAAAATAGTTTAAATTTTGTTTATTTAATAATTTAATTATTTCACAACATTTATAATTTAGGTATGAAATCAAAATCTTTGCAAGAGCAACACCACGTATCAAAAAATTAAAGCCCGAAGATAGTTATTTAAACCCGAAATGCGTCGCTTCATATCTTAACTATAAATGTTGTGAAATAATTAAATCATTATTAAGTACCTAAATAAATTTAAATCATTTTTTAAAAATTAAAGTTTTTTAAATAAATTAAAATTTGTGTTTTCTTTTCGATTCAGACTACTACACAACATGGAGACTTCACCAGAAAGAAATGTCATAGCTTTTGTTATCTTCAATGAAATACCTTCAAGATAAAAAATTCTTGAAAACACACGAAAAATAAAAAAAAAACACTAAAATTAAAGTTATCATTTACTAACTACCTATCTGAAATTATTTTAAAAAAAACATACGTAGGTACCTACCTACCCATCTTATCCCTTACCTACAATTACAATACCTATCCTAAAATCTAAAATCATTCCAGTTCAAGATCAAGCTGCGTAAAGTTAGCATGACAACAAAATGTTCAAACGTTTTTTAGGTAGCTAGATACCAACCAAAAAATATCCTCTACCTACTACAACAATAACTCTACTATAATTTTCTATGCTCTAGGTAGAGTAAATACTTTTTTCATTGGTCAAGTCAAATATTCCATTGATCTCGCAATGAATGACAACAAAATACAACCCAATTCTTCAAACACAACGTAAACGTTGAATGTATAAGTACATCCCAACAAGTAAATATATAGGTACCTAAACATTTACATACAACTCTTTTCTTCCAAACTGTGTATACATCGTAGAGACCAGAGACCAGACAGATCTGACGCGCCGACCGACGCACGATGCAAAAAAAAAACAACAAAATGGAAGAGTCACAGCTAACAGAGTGTGTACTCTGTGGTGTGCCTTTTATTTTTTGTTCTTTTTTCCTCCTCTTCAACACAAACGTAACTCTTTCGAAGTTCAAACATGTTGAATGAACATATACGGAAACTTGTTTTTGCTTTTATTTTAATTCGAAGTTCTGAATCTTCGAATCTGAGTTCGACATTTGGTCCGGAGGTCTCTTAAGAAGCCAAAAATCAAAATGCTACAAGAAAAAACTTTTAAAAATGTTTAAATTCGAAAAATTCTAACCACCAAAATCGCTTCAAAATCGAAATTTTGCATATGACACCTAATTTGCTTTTTTATATTTTTTTGGAACTGTAATTTATTTGAATTATTAATTAGCAAGTACCCCTAAGTATGTACTCTATTATTTTAGTACTCTTTATAATATATAATAAATCCATAAATAAGTATTAACTTTAAGCTAGGCTATAAATAGAACTTAAGTTAATGAATTCGCCCTCTCTTGCTGTGACCGACAACCAATAAAGTTGTTCATTAAACGCTCCGTTTTTATTTAACATTGGCGACGAGGATGTTTTTTTTAAGTAACCCAAATTTATACATTTTTTAAGTTATAATAGGTGTGTTTTTTTAATGTGAACATTAGGAACTGGTTCAAGAAAACAACCCTGACTTTCCAGTGACATTAAGGAATTTTGATTTTTCAAGTTGGCACAAGGAAATAATATTTTCTTGAAGCTGTTCGAGAAGTGCAATATTTCAATGCCAATAGACCTAAGGGATGTGTTCATTAAAAAGGGTTATCAACCAATGCTTCTTTTATAAGAATGTTGTCATATAATTTCTAAGCATTCGGGGGGAATAATTTTTAATAAAAAAAAATGTATCTAAATATATATTTTTCATGAAATAATTTGTTGTACATTTTTAAATCTTCGAATAAAAATTTTGTTTTCAAAATTTGCTCAAAACTACCATACTCAACGAACATTTCCTTGGAAATCATTGGAAAGTTAATGTTCACATTAGAGTTACTCAATGTTGTGTTAACTTGTTGTTGTTGCTTTTGTGTGTACAAATTTGGCCTTATGTGAAACATTTTTTAATGTACACATTAGCTCAACAAAACACGCCTAATGACACGTTTAGTGGGGCATATTGAACCGTTTGTGACGTGGGGCATTTGAAGGTCGGCTGAGGCAGTTCTACTAAATTAACGAATTTGAATCGGAAGTAGAAACTGCGCTTTTCATCACAGTGGTAGTTGCAGAAATCTATGAAATACTGATGTCGCTGACTATGCCAAAATTGCCAACTGAAATGATGTTCGAGGAATTAATTTCACTCTTAAGAAATTATTTTGCTCCAAAAGAAAATAAGCGATCCGAGAGGTACAAATTTAATAAAATTCAGCAAGAAGATGGAGAGCCGCTCTGTGAGTTTACTGTGCGCTTGAAAGAATCAGCACAGACATGCCGGTTTTCGGGATTTTGTGGACCACGTGATGAAAACAGAGGTGAAGGTTGGAGACGATCCGAAAGACGAAGCTGGTGGAGTGGAAGTGGTGGTAGGGATCCAAGTCGTACATATTAGATGAAGCTTTGACTGATCACTTTATAATGGGTGTAAAAAGTGAAAAAATTCAAGAAGTTTTGTTGGGAGATGATTCTTTGACGGTTGAAAAAGTGTTGCGCGAGAGCACTTAATCATCAGGCTTCCAAATCAATTCAACCTTTGATCCAAAATGCTATTTACAATGGAACAACCAAGAATTATAACGTGAAGCAGCGTGATGGAAGAGCCCAGCAAGGTGATAAAAAAAAGACTACAACGATTGTCAAAAAAAGTGATCGTGTGACCAAAAGAGTATGTGGTAGATGTGAACGTTCAGATCACGTTGATTCCAAGTGTCCAGTTTAGAACTGGCAGTGTTTCGTCTGCAATAAAAAGGGTCACTTGGCAATGAAGTGTCGATTCAATAAAGCTAATATGAATCAAGTAGGTGGTTCAAGCGGTGATAGCCCTACCGAGAAAATTAAGGTATGTACTAGTTAATGGTTTGGAGCTATCAACTATCAACAATTATTATCAACGAACAGGAGTATTTAGATAAGTTTAAACATTGTAAGCTCACAAAATCTATTTCTAATTTAGTTTCGGTGACAGCATCAAGGTTAAGGGAGCTAGGTAGCATGTTCGTTGAGGTTAGTTCTGGCAGTCACATAGTGAAATTACCACTAGTAGTGGTTCAAGAAAAGATGAGGAGACATAGGTTAATTGGCCGCACGTGGATAGACAAATTGTTTCCAAATTGGAGGAACGCGTTTCAAAACAGCATCATCTCAAAAGTAAGTACCCAAGCAGAGCTTTTATCGCGTATTAAGTCAGAGTTTCCATACATATCAGTTCGAGAGTTGAACCATCCGAATGTGGGCTATGAGGCCGACATAGTCTTAAAACAAAATCAGACACCTATTTTTCACGCACCGTACAGAGTACCATACAAGTTACGCGATAAGTTTGAGGCCGAATTACTTACTTACTTACTTAGGTCCTCGGACCTATTACGTCCGTGATGTTTCCCTTACGGGACATAGGGCCTCCACTACACCTACGCGCCATCGTGTACGATTTCTTGAAATATATTTCAGCTCTCTCCAACTTTTCCGAAGTCGTGCCGATTCCTGTTCGACCGTTCTTCGCCATGTACTTCTAGGCCGGCCCACTTGTCTTCCCTCCTGTGTGAGCGGGTTCCACCGCATTGCTTGAGATGCAATGCACCGATCGCCTTTTCGAAGCATACGGCCAATCCACTGCCACTTTCTTCCTCGTATAATGGAGTCTATGGGCTCCTGACGGTTGGGCCAGAAAATCATCAAGATGTTTCGTAGACATCTATTAACGGAGGTTTGCAGCTTTCTAGTGACAGTTTCAGTGACTTTCCAAGTGCTGCAGCCGTAAAGCAGAACGGATTCAACATTGGAGCGGAACAGTCGTAGCTTGGTCTTTTAGCTAAAAGAGTTGTTTCTCCATATTTTGGACAGCATTCCGAACGCAGCCTTTACTTTTCTGATTCGGCTGTTTACGTCCAGTTCAGTTCCGCCACCCGTAGAGACAATATTCAGTTCCGATCTGCAATCCACTGTGAGTGGACGTGTGCGGGAGTGGTGATTTACATAATTAAATATCCCCAGCTCTTAATAATTGTCTGCACTAATTAATCATTACAATAGTCCCATATAAGAAACAAAAAAAAAAAAAGTGCAAGTGCCACAGTACTAGTGCAAAACAACAACAAAAAGTGCACCTTCAAGTAGCGCCGCGTGAAACAAAACAAAACTCAATAGCCCATATTCCCTAAAAAAAATACCCAATTCAAAGTTCAAGTGCCAGTGCCAGTGCCAGTACCAGTGCATAAAAGAAACAACAAAAAGTGCACCCATGCATCAAAGAAGATGATGCTCAACTACAACGATCCATAACACAGCGGTAAATTCCTATCTCTCCTTCCCACATCACTCACAGTGCTTTGGTTTAGTCATTATATGCAGTGTGTGTATGTATCATACCATACAATGCTTATAATTGATTGAGCCAAAGCATATCAGATAAATTGTTGTTATTGATTTTGGGTATCCAGGGGCGGATCAGTGCATTTGCTATTTAGGCATAACACTAGTAGTATTTGTACTGGGAAGTTTTTTGGGGCCCAACATTGATAGAAGCATAGTTAACTGTCTGATTTGGTTTCTTGTGTCTGTTTTTTCGTAATGGGGGGGTGAATTTAGGGTTGACTACAGCAACATTCGGGGACTTAGGCAGAATTTTTGTGCTGCATATGTCCATACTGTGAAAAACAGGCCAGCTGTTTTGGCACTTAGTGAAACGCAGGTAGGGGAAAATACCGATCACTCGGAATTCAGCCTACATGGTTATAGCTTAGTGCCTTTATTTTTTTCTCATCATGGTCTCGCCGTGTATGTTCGAAACGATGTTGCTTATCAGCTTCAACCACAATATGGTTCTTGTTTGAATACAAACTTTAATTTCATGTGGTTTAAATTCACCATCCATAAGCGCATCATCCATACTTGTTTTGTTTATCGTAGTCCTAGTGTGGATGGTAATTCGACTTCCAATGAACTCGATGCACTATCTGACTCCATCCAGAGAATTATTTCCCATTTTCCGCACAGTGAAATCGTTGTTACGGGCGATTTCAATGTACATAATTCTTCGTGGCTACGCTATTCGGGTCAGACAACACCCGAAGGAAGGTACGCCGAGATTTTTGCTGAATTAAACAACTTAACTCAGCTTGTTGACGAGCCTACTCGGATTCCTGACGTTGCAGGTCAATCCGCTAACACTCTAGACTTGTTCCTTACAGGGTCAGAGGACCCTGATAAATACACTATTAGTATATTATCGCCTCTAGGTACATCAGACCATTGTGTCATATCTGCAAATTTCTCATGCCAACGAAATCCAGTTAGAGAAAAAACTCCCAAGAGAACCGTTTGGCAATATGAGAAAGCCAACTGGTCACTATGCTTCCTCGATAGTGACGTAGATGCCAGTACAGATATGATCACAAATTTAATTCATTGTGGAATGAAAAATTTTATCCCGAATAGGGTAAAATCTATCAAACCCAAAGAAAACTCATGGTTTGATTCGAGCTGTAAAGAGGTTATCAGGATCAGAGAAGTAAGCTTCCGTTGTTATAAGGCCAACCCTACTGAGGAAAACCGGAAAAAGTTTCAACAAGCTAGAAAGACCTGTAACGTTCATATTCGACGAACCAAATTTTTACATGATCAAAAGTTACGGCAAAGGTAGTAGAAATTTTTTGTCATTTGTAAAAAACATACGAAACACCACCTCGTCCTCGGTTCCAATGCTCGTCTTCAATGATACTCCTTTTGTCAGCTCGCAAGATAAAGCCAATTTGTTTGCAGCACAGTTTGCTGTTAATTCGACGCTGCCAGAAAGTGTTATGACTCCTCCTGTACTTGAGAGCGTAAATGATTTTATGGGACAAATCTTTTTTCGCACTCGTGTAGTTGCTAGAGTTGTAAAAGATCTCGACGTTCAAAAATCCGCTGGCCCGGATAGTATCCCTCCCATTGTTCTGAAGAGGTGTTCTTCAACGCTGGCAAAACCACTGCGTAAGCTTTTCCATCTGTCCTACTCTACTGGTCTCTTTCCGAGTGGATGGAAAACAGCATTTGTCCAGCCTGTCCCTAAAAAAGGCGTGTCTTCTTCCACCTCCAACTATCGACCAATTGCGCTTACGTCCCTTCTTTCCAAGTTCATGGAAACGCTGATTAATTTTCAGCTAAAGAAATATCTCGAAGAACGAAAGCTTCTTAATGACCGGCAGTACGGCTTTCGTAGCAATAGGTCCACTGGTGATCTGATGGTATATCTCACCGAACAGTGGCACAAATCTTTACATCGTTTTGGAGAAAGTAAGATTATTGCGCTTGATATTTCAAAAGCATTTGATAGAGTTTGGCATCAAGCTCTCTTATCGAAAATGCGTGCATTTGGTATCGATGAATCTCTTCTTCGTTGGATTAGAAATTACCTTTCGGGACGCTCAATACAAGTTGTATTGGACGGTTTCAAATCTGAAATCCATAAAATAAATGCTGGTGTGCCCCAGGGCTCCGTTTTGTCTCCGACCCTCTTCCTAATATTCATAAACGATCTCTTATCTGAAACTTCTAATCCATTAAACTGTTTTGCTGACGACAGTACCCTCAGCTTTTCATATTCGTTTCTTGATTCACATCCATGTCCTTCGGATGTGGAACTTGAACGGCAGCGTATGATAAGCTCATTAAATTCTGATCTTGACAGTATTGTCCACTAGGGAATACAAAACCGTGTAGAATTTAATGCTTCTAAAACTCAATGCTGTCTCCTGTCGTTAAAGCGGAACCCACCCCCAATGCTGCTATCCATGAGCGGCACTTGCATGGAGGAAACTGAACAGCTTTCAGTCCTCGGTATGTGTGTCACAGACCACCTTTTGTGGAATGACCACATATTTGACATCGCCAAAAATGCTGCTAGGTGTTTAGGTTTTCTCCGTCGATGCAAGAAATTTGTCTCCCCCTCCGATCTGGCTGTGATCTACAAAGCCTTTATTCGTCCAAAACTTGAGTACAACTCCCATATTTGGGCAGGTGCTCCAATAACCCACTTGAGTCTATTGGATAGAATTCAAAAGAGAGCTCTTAAAATGATAGCTGAAAGAACTATAGCGGAAACGTTTACATCTCTGGAACACCGTCGAAATGTTTCATGCCTTTCGTTATTTTACCGTTATTTTAACAAAAATTGCTCTAGCGAAAAAGCCAGTTGCATTCCTCCCCTTAAACAATTCAACCGTAATACTCGCGCTTCTAGGAATGCCCATCAGTTTACCCTTGAGCCCAACTTCGGACGTACAGTTAAGTACAGAGATTCTTTCTTTAGTCGCACTACACGAATGTGGAATGCTCTACCCAGCTCTATCTTCCCCTCCCATTGTGATCTACAGACATTCAATACCAATGTACTTCGGTTTCTCCTCTCAAATCCCCTCCAACCTACCTAATCGCTCGTGCTGTGTTTATCACTTTAAGGGTATTCATAACCCCTTAAGCGCGCGCTAAATATAAAAAAAAAAAAAAAAAAAAAATACTCCCAAGATATTGGAAATCCTCTACCATCTCTACCGGTTGTCCAGAAATATTAACTTGGATTGATGAGGAAGTTCCAAGGCTGATCCTTTTAGTTTTTGCCGAGTTGATCTTAAGCCCTACGATTTCTGCTTCTCTCTCCACCCTTGTTGTCATTTGATGGAAATCCATGATCCTATGAGAGAGTAAGTATACGTCGTCCGCGTAGTCCAGATGTTTGAGGTGAGATTGCAGAGTCCACTGAATTCCTCCATTTCCATTTGACAAAGCTGCGTGCAGTACGTCACTTATCACCAACAGGAACAGTATTGGTGACAGTATACAGCCTTGCCTAACTCCACTTTGGATTTCAAACTCCTCTGACAGCCTACCTTTGTGCAAAACGTGACACTTGGATCCTTCATATGTAGCCTTGAAAATAGCAATCAATTTATCTGGGATGCCCCTCCTACGCAAAGCAAGCCAAATAAATTCTCTATTGACACTGTCGAACGCCTTTTCAAAATCGATGAACAGCAGGTGAAGTGGTGATCGATATTCAACGCACTGTTCGATGATGATCAGCAAGGTGTTGATGTGATCCACACAGGAAGATCCAGTGCGGAAACCTGCTTGTTCAGCGTCGAGTGTGTCTTCGAGGTGGTCTTTAATTCGGTCCAATACTATCCTTGCTATTATCTTGGCTACTGCAGGCAGAACGCATATTCCTCTCCAGTTTTCGCACTGTGTGAGATCTCCTTTCTTTGGGAGCTTGATAATCATTCCTTTTTTCCACTCTTCAGGAAAGGTCTCTGTTTCCCAAGCTCTCTTAATAAGTGGGTGCAGTAGCTCGCTCGATGTCGTTGGGGCTGCTCCTAAGAGCTCTGCAGGAATACCGTCAAGTCCAACCGCTTTGTTGTTCTTCAGTGCTTTGATGGCGGTGATAATTTCTTCTTTACTGGGGGGTACGGTGCGTATTCGGGAAATTGTTACTTCGGGTAGCTCAGTGGGAATATGGTTCACTTCACTGGCGAAAACGCGGTTTAAAACCGCAGAAAAGTGTTCCCTCCACCTTATGAGCTGGTCCTCATCCGAAATTAGCAGGGATCCGTTTGTGTCTTTAACCAGGTGTTGTTTAGAGCTCTGGACACCAGTGAGCTCTTTGGTAATTCTGTAGACGGTCCTACTGTCACACCTACTAGCGGCTTCTTCTGCTTCTGTAGCCAATGCGTTGATGTAGTTACGCTTATCACGTCGCACACTACGGTGAACTTCCCTCATCTTAATGCGGTACGTAGACTCAAGATCGTTTCTCCCTGCTGCTGGGGTAGCTGCGATGCGAGCTTTAAGGTGTTTCTTCGATCCTTTCCCAAGTTTCGTCGGAAAGCCAAGCACTATTTCTCCCTTGCGCCCGGCCGACTATACTTTCAGCACCGGATATGAACACATTTTTCACAGCACACCAATGATTTTCGATGGATGTGGTTTCCGTGCTGCTGATTGCGTTCAATCCTTGTGAAAGGTGGTCCCCTAGTTCTTGGCGCACTGCGGGATCCTTTAGTCTATCTGTATTAAACTTGGGCATTCGGGTGTTTCCTTGGGATCTCCGAACTGCAGCTGTACGCAATCTTACGGTAGCAACCATCAGATGGTGGTCCCGGGCCATTCCCATGTCAGCACCTCTTCTGTTACGGATGTCCTGGAGACTGCTTCTAAAACGCCGGCTGATCGCGAAGTGGTCAATTTGGTTGGAAGTTGATTGTCTGTCAGTCGACACCCAACTGACTTTGTGGCACGTCTTATGCTCGAACATGGTCCCTCCAATAACAAGGCCGTTGGCGTTGCAGAAATCGACAAATCGTTCGCCATTGTCGTTTCGGTTACCAACACCATGTTTTCCCATGACATGCCTTAGCCCAGTGTTGTCATTGCCAACCTTGGCATTTAAGTCTCCCATCACCATAACTATATCACCTCGTGGAACGCTATCATAAGCAGCACTCAGCCGGTTATAAAACGCCTCCTTCTCCTCGTCAGAAGAGAGCAAAGTTGGGGCGTAACACTGTATGATGGTGACGCGACGTACTCTAGTCCGGAACCTGGCTTTCAGGATCCTGTCACCTAAAGGCTCCCAGGAAATTAAGCTTTTGAGAGCTGTTTTGGAAAGCAGCAATCCAACGCCAGATTCCCGAGCGCTTCCAGGTGTTTTTCCGGAATAGAATAGTACAGTGTTACGGGTTGGTGACTTAAACTTCCCCGAGCCCAGCCATCTAACTTCACTTATCCCTAAGATGTCCATCCTATACCGCATGAATTCCTTCTCTAGTTGCAGGAATCTGGCATTCTGAGGACCTTCTTTTCCATTATCAAGAAGCGTCTTCACATTCCAGAAACCAATCTTTGTCCGGGTACAATAGCCAAAAGTCGTCAACGAGTTATCATTAATTATCCGAGGCGTAGTGTTGGTTTCGGTAGCGGGTTGATTTCAGTTACGGAGAATGCTAACCTCCGTAACCTATCCTAGAAAGCTAGGCCTTTTCCAACTTGTAATTTTGGCCTATAATCGTATATTGGGATACACAAATAGTTGCCCGGGGACCACCACGAGGAGGTAAAACAAGCACTTCATCGTGACTGATTGTTGCGCTACTGGCCCAGACCAAGTTCTGAGCAATCAATAGTTTCCCGATCAGGCACGATGCAGGTCACCAAAAAAAGTATTCGCATATGCGTGGATGCAAGGTTACGTTGAATAAATGCATAGAAACGCAGCACTATCCATTTCCGTTAGCTGACGATATTTTTGCAGGGCTCGCAGGTTGTACACATTTCGCAGTTATCGATTTGACAGGTGCTTACCAGCAGCTTGGCTTGGGGTATCAGAAAATTCCCAAGGGCTTTTTGTTTTGAATACACTCCGAGGTCTTTATAGTAGTAGTAGTAGTAGTAGTAGTAGAATGTTTTTATTTCCAACATAATATCAAAAAGTTTACAATTTTTTAAATTTAATTTTGAGTTTAATTATTATGTACAAAATCAAAACTTACGACAATGACAAAAGTCGTCTGTCGGGTAGTTAAATTTACTTAAATTTTAACAATTTTAAATAGAGTTTAATGATGATTTTTTAAGAAAACTTTTATTAGTTAAATTCTCTCACTAGTTCATTTCTGTATCGCAAGGCTACAGTGATGTAATTGTAAAGCCTATCAAAATCATGGCAGTTCTCTCCATTTAGTATAAGGATAACTTCATCAAATGTTAAGCTGGCTCTCCCAAAGAAACTTGCGCGGAATTCTCTTAAACCTGGACATTTTCCTAAGAAATGATGGATGTTCTCTTCTTCCCTTAAGTTGCACACAGTACATATTGAGGTTTCGTTCTGTACAAACCTATTCCCGTTTAATTTTATTAAGTCACATCTTGCCTTGAAAATCCAAGTGATCTTGTTTAGTTCGAACCCGTCGGTAATGTAGATTGGTCCTCTTGAATGATCTAGATGTTTATATACTCGTGTACTGCTTTCAGATGCCTTTCTTAGATTTTGTTGATGACCTTCTGATTTCAGCATCCGCATTAAATCCAAGTTTTTTTTGATCCATTCACTTTGAGAAGTATCACTCTCATCCCAATGCAGTCCGAACCTATGTCCAAGATGGTTAACCTCTTTTACCCAAAACACTTTATTTCTCAAAAGCATTTTTGTTAGTTGATTTGGTAGTCTTCTTTCACTGTACTCGAACATTGTTTTTGCTATATAACGGAGGTGAAGATCAAGGGTATAATAGTGCCCGTCTTCTGACCCTGTTTCTAATGACAACGCGTAGTTTGGTGTAAATGCAGGTAGTTTTAAAATTCGTTTCAAAAAATAGCGTTGGAGCTTATCTACTTCTTGGAACATACCGAAACCCCAGACCTGTGCACCATAAGTTTGGATTGCCCTGCAAACCGCCTGAAACAATTTCCACTTTGCTCCTAGATTGATGTTTCTTTTAGATATAAAACACTGCCACGTTGAGTTTATGCTGTTCTTGGCTGCACTATTTCTCTTCTCTACATGCTTTGAAAATGACATCTTCGGTGATAGTACAACTCCTAAGTATGTATAGTTAGAAACTATTCGTATTCTCTCTCCATTAAGAGTCCAATTTTCTTGACAAGATATCCTTCCTCCATTTCTAAACACCATTATCTCTGATTTGGAAAGGTTCACTTCCAACCCCCATTGCTCGCAGTAAGTTTCCAGGCGCGTTATCATCTGCTGTAATACATTGACATCATCCGCCAGAATGACCATATCGTCTGCATACAAAAGCAACCTTATGTTAAGCGAGTCGATATAGAGTCCTCCTTCTAAAGATTCGTGTAAATCATTTATATACAGTGCGAAGAGCAAAGGCGATAGTAAGCATCCTTGCTTGACTCCAAAGCGTGTATCAAAATATTCGGAGAGTTCTTTTCCCGTCCAGACTGCAGATTGCGTATTGGCGTATATAGCTTCTAACAAATTGACAAATTTAGTCGCAACTCCCATTCTATGTAGTTTATAGATAAGTAATTTTCTTGAAATTTTATCAAACGCGGCTTTCAAATCAACAAAAAAAGCATATACTTTCTTTTTCTCTGCTAGCTTCAGATGGACAATTGATGCTAGATTATAAATGTTATCAATAGTCGAGTATTTTTTCCTAAAGCCCGCCTGAAATTCTGTCAATATATCATTTTCTTCCACCCATGCGCACAGCCTTTCGTTAAGGATTCCCATCATAATCTTTGCAACACAATTCATGAAGGATATGCCCCTGTAATTGCTTGGTTGATTTGTATCCCCTTTTTTAAAAATAGGAAATATTATTGTTTTGTTGAAAGCTTCTTCTATTTTGCACTCATTCAGAATCCTATTGAAGCCAATTGCAAGTTGTTCCAAGAAATCTTCTGTTGCATTTATGAAAAATTCATAGGTAATCCTGTCTTCGCCTGGTGCTTTATTTAGTTTGACTTTTTTCAGAATGATTAAAATGTCATCTATGGTTATAGCCCTATCCAATGCTTCATCTTCAATAAGGTTTGGTGCATAGATAATCGGATTTGCTGTTTCATTTGGGTTAAGAAGTGAATTGTAATATGCTCTAAACTCAGAAGCGGGAATTTGAGGGTACATTTGTTGATCTTGGTTACGTATTTCTTTTGCCAATTTCCACCACTCCTTGCTGTCTTTTACTCTGCTAATTTTGAGGTCAAGTTGACTGTAGTACTCAGTTTTATTCCTACTGCATATTAACTTGTATTCTTTTTGAGCTTTTAAATAGTTTTCTTTCGCCTGCTGGTTTTCTGTTTTTCGAAAAATGTTGAGTAATTTATAACTTTTCTTTCTGGCTGCTTCGCACTCATAATTGTACCATTTGTTTTTTGGTTTAAGAAGCTTTGAGATATTACCCTGTTCTTTTGTTGAACTCTTAATTAATTCTGTTAGGTCTGTAATTTCAATTGTTTCCTTCTGAAGTTTTAAGTTAAGCAAGTTGCAATTCAGATTATTTTGATACTCAACCTTTTTCCGGTCATTCCACACTAATTTGGGTAACAGGTTAAAGTTAATTGATCCGATTGTGGTACAAATATTTCTAAGGATTAATTTTATGGGCAGGTGATCCGACCATATCTCTTCCTCTACACAGAATTCTTCCACACACATTAGAAGTTCTTGCGATATAGCACAAATATCATTCACCGAGTTTCCAATGTTATTGGTAAATGTGAAGTTACCTTCCTCGGCCCCTTTAGTTCTTCCATTTAGTATGATTAAGCCATTATCTTCGCAGAACTCCATAAACTCCTTTCCTCTTGAATTCACAACGGTATCTTTGGAATGTCGTATCTCAAGGCCCGCGTGGAAAAATGATTTATGTACATCTTCTATGTCTTGTTGTAATTCACCCAGTCTAACGTTCATATCTCCGATAACTATTGGGTTATAAACGCTGTTATCTAGGAAGAAACTTTTCACGTCGTTAAGTTCACTTCTCCAATTCATGCCCCTCAGGTACAAAGGTAGAAGAGTTATTGTCCTTTCGTTCGTGATTATTTGAATGCTCTCCACACCATTAAGTTCCTTATATTCGTGCCGAATTCCCCTCTCAACCAGATTTCTCTTAACTCCGTACAGACACCCACCAATAACTCTTCCAAACTGACTATTTCGAGATCCTGGTTTCCAATATGTGTGAAAATCTTTTTGAAAATATTTTTTGAATTGTTCTATTTTTTCTAATTTCATTATGTGTGTTTCTATTAAAACAAATATTTCACATGACAATACATAATTAAAAAATTCTGTGAATAGACTTTTTTTTTCTAGACCATGTATATTATAGGCTATTATTCTAAAATCTTCATTACTTTCTTGTATATTATAATTTCTTTTTAAATTTATGTTATTAATTTTTTGTGTTTTTTCTTTTAAATTACGCCGGCAGACTTTGTTTAGTTTTTTTGGTTACCAGGTAACCTTTCTTCCATAACCTCATAAAAACTGCAGGCAACAGAATCTATATCACCATTGTACAGGCCTTTGAGAATGCTTTCACCCTTTTGTTGACCGCATACTAGCTCATAGTTTTTGTTCCATGCAAACCACTTTCCGTTGATTCTCATTCTATCGTTCAGAACGTTTACCCTGTGTCGACTGCTGACTAAAAGGATTCTCCTCCTAAGTGACAGCATTGCTTTTTTTCGCTCCTGCTTTAGTGAGTCTTTATAGTCTTTATAAGTGCACTCCTTTGATCGACGGTGTTAAATGTGCGCCTGCAATATTTCAGTCAGTAATGGATCGCATTTTTAAGGGATTGCGTAAACTTTTTTGTTATTTGGATGACATTCTAATTGGAGGTGCTTCTGCTAAAGAATGTGAAGAGTTGTTGTTGAAGTTTTAAAGCGGTAACATCATCATATCATACACATTAATGTTAAGAAGTGTCGTTGTCGGCAAGGGGTATTAGCCCAAATGAGAAAAAAGTTGAAGCAATTGTGGATGCACCGCCACCAAATAATCTTCAACAACTACAATCGTTCTTAGGCCTCCTTAATTATAACAACAAGTTTTTGTCAACTTTATATAGTAAAGCATATCCACTTTATAACCTTTTCAAAAAATGAGTTCATTATGATTGGACAGATGAATGTCAATCATTGTAAAAAGCTGCTTCTAGAAAATTAAATTCTAGAACTTTATGACCCGATAAAAAGCTATTGTTCTGATCGCTGATGCTAGTCCCTATGGGGTTGGAGCAATTTTGTGCCATATAGTTGATAGTGTAGAGAAATCAGTCTTATTTTGCATCGTGCATTTTATCTCCTTCTGAACACAATTACTCACAACTACATAGGTAAGCTTTAGGAATAATTTTTGCTGTTAAAAAATTCCATACATATATTTATGGTCAGGAATTCCAAATATGTTCAGATCACCAAGTTTTGAAAGAAATATTTCACCCTCACAAAGGGAATTCAACAGTCGCATCAGCGCGACTTCATCGTTGGGCGATTATACTGTCTCAGTACAATTACACAATTTCGTATAGAAAAGGCTCCAAAATGTCAAATGTAGATTGTCTTTCGCGTTTACCACTAAAGGAAAAACCTGAAATAGATGATGAAAATATTTTTTATTTTAGTTCAGAAGAAAGTTTGGTAGATATGAATTTAGTTGGAATGGGTACTGAAGAGGATGAAATTTTGAATAATGCTTATACATACTTACAAGTTGGGTGGCCAAATTTTCATAATATGCCAGATAGTTTGGTAGCGTATTTAAAAAAACGCACTTCTTTAGCAATTGAAAATGGATGTGTATATTATGCACATAGAATAATTATACCAAAAGCGTTGCAGGAATCTGTTCTCAAGTTATTACATAAAAACCATACAGGAATTATGCGTATGAAAATGTTAGCAAGGTCTTTTGTATGGTGGCCTACTTAAGACGAAATCATTAAAGAGTTTGTAAAGAGTTGTTTGGTATGTGAACAAACCGAAAATATAACAAAAGAAACTGTTCACACAAAGTGGGTTGATGCGGGGTATCCTTTTGACCGAATACATATAGATTTTTTTCACTTTAGTGGGAAAACATTTCACATAGTCATAGATGCTTATTCAAAGTAGTGTGAGATACAGTTTATGTCAAAAACGTCGGTACCGAATTTAATAGATGTTCTGACAAGATTATTTCTAGTTTTCGGTTTACCAGGGACTATAGTTTCAGATAAAGGTCCGCCGTTCAACTCATTTGTTTAAAAAAAAAAATTGTAGTTGTAAAGGAATAAATTTAATGAAGTCGCCCCCATATAACCCACAATCGAATGGTTTAGCTGAACGTGGAGTTCAAACAGTAAAATCAGTGATAAAAAAGTTCTGCTTAGAACTGAAAAATGAGTCTTCGTTAATAAATAAAGTTAATAAATTCCTATTAAATTATCGAAACACCCCTACTTCAGTGACTGGCAGAACACCCACCGAAATTATTTTTAGTTTTCATCCTAAGACATTATTGCATTTTTTGAACAATAAAACCAAATGCTGCAAGTTCAAGTCTGGAGATAGTTAAACCAAATGAAAATATTAAAAAAGTAGTTGATTCTAATTTAAGGAAAAATGATTAAATGGATACCAGCTAAAATTATTAAAATTGTAAGCAATAAAGCATTTATAATAATAATTAATAGTTATGAAAGATTTGTACATGAAAACCAAATTAAAAAGAAATATTTACAAAATAAATCATATTTAGCTGATATAAGACCTAATGAATTTAAAGAAACTAAAAATAACGAATTTGAAAATGCAAAGAAAAATGAAGTAACTAAAAGAAAAGCTATAAAACCAAAATTGAAAATAACTGAAGATCACGAATCTAGAAGATCGTCAAGAATCAAAAACTTATTTAAAAAAATTAAGTATTATGAAAAATGAAAAAATATGTATTATGAAACTTATTTTAAAAAAGTGGAAGATATTATGTATTTGAATTATTAATTAGCAAGTACCCCTAAGTCTGTACTCTATTATTTTAGTACTCTTTATAATATATAATAAATCCATAAATAAGTATTAACTTTAAGCTAGGCTATAAATAGAACGAAAAATCGCCCTCTCTTGCTGTGACCGACAACCAATAAAGTAGTTACCTCATTAAACGCTGCGTTTTAATTTAACAGAAACCATGCTTTTTTCTTAAAGTACACTCCCCTGATCTTTGGTATTTTTTTAGCCAATAGTCTGTTTTGAAATAATTGGCTTTAATAAATAAAAACTCTATACCGAGAAGAGTTAAAAAAATTACAAAATATAGTTAATGTCACATTTTGCCCTGTAAAACTATATCCATATCACCTATATACTGATTATCCAAAAACCTAAAGTTATTACACTATAAAATATTTAATTATATAATATTTACCCATTTGGTATTGTGTAATTATGTGTAAAATAAAATTATTCTGAAGTGAATATCTTATTCCGTTCTCAAGATATTCCAGATAAATGACATTTAACAGCTCCTTTTTAAATTGCTGTAGAAAAAAAAGGTTTATTGAATTTGTTAGAAAACCTTTTCAGCACCTTATGACAATATTATCTGTAAAATAAAATTCACCCGAGGTCGATATCTTTATGCGATTTCGAGATTTGGTGGACGAAAAACGGATTCTAATTCTAGAGACCTCAAAACATGAAGATATGTCAACATTTTCAATTCGACAAATCACACCATTTACAATAACTTCCAATGGGAAGTTAAAAATCAATTTCCTTCATTTATTAGACCGCTTTCAAACAAGGAAACTGAGTTGCCAGACATTTTTAGTTTTTAGGCGAGAAGGGCGTAAGAGGAAGAAAAAACATCTTCCCTCTCACCCTTCTCGCCAACAAACTAGCCAGTTTCTAGCCAGTTTCCTGAATGAATATAAAAGAATGCGCCCAAATATACTTTTTTTAATGATTACTTGTGCGCGTCCACACGTGATATTTACTTAAAGTGAAGGGAAATCGGAACTCGACATTTTTGATACTGACAAAAATCACATGTACGTACACCCTTCTCTTATTTGTGCGCGTACACTTTTATTCAATTATAATGAAGAGAAAGCCAAGTTCGACAATTTTCATACTGAAAAAATCCCTTAAACCTTCCCGACTTATAAAAATTAAAGGCTTTTTGGGATTTTTCAGATTTGATTCACTAAAAACGAACGTTTATCGAATAGGTATTATAGTCTTCATTTTAGGTGAATGCTTTGTGGACATTCAGAAAAAAATTTCGCTGGGAACTTTAGGTGACTTGGTGCATACAGTATATCAATATTAATACCTAAATAAATGAAATCTCATTCTTGTACAAAATTATTATTTATAAGAGGCAAATGATTTTGAATAATCGAGTTTTATTGTAGTTTCTTTTCAAAATTTATAAAATAATTATAGTTGTTAACTATCTAAGAGAAAAATACATACAAATTTAATTTAACAGAAACCATGCTTTTTTTTTAAAGTACACTCCCCTGATCTTTGGTATTTTTTTTAGCCAATAGTCTGTTTTGAAATAATTGGCTTTAATAAATAAAAAATCTATACCGAGAAGAGTTAAAAAAATTACAAAATATAGTTAATGTCACATTTTGCCCTGTAAAACTATATCCATATCACCTATATACTGATTATCCAAAAACCTACAGTTATTACACTATAAAATGTTTAATTATATAATATTTACCCATTTGGTATTGTGTAATTATGTGTAAAATAAAATTATTCTGAAGTGAATATCTTATTCCGTTCTCAAGATATTCCAGATAAATGACATTTTACAGCTCCTTTTTAAATTGCTGTAGAAAAAAAAAGGTTTATTGAATTTGTTAGAAAACCTTTTCAGCACCTTATGACAATATTATCTGTAAAATAAAATTCACCCGAGGTCGATATCTTTATGCGATTTCGAGATTTGGTGGACGAAAAACGGATTCTGATTCTAGAGACCTCAAAACATGAAGATATGTCAACATTTTCAATTCGACAAATCACACCATTTACAATAACTTCCAATGGGAAGTTAAAAATCAATTTCCTTCATTTATTAGACCGCTTTCAAACAAGGAAACTGAGTTGCCAGGCATTTTTAGTTTTTAGGCGAGAAGGGCGTAAGAGGAAGAAAAAACATCTTCCCTCTCACCCTTCTCGCCAACAAACTAGCCAGTTTCTAGCCAGTTTCCTGAATGAATATAAAAGAATGCGCCCAAATATACTTTTTTTAATGATTACTTGTGCGCGTCCACACGTGATATTTACTTAAAGTGAAGGGAAATCGGAACTCGACATTTTTGATACTGACAAAAATCACATGTACGTACACCCTTCTCTTATTTGTGCGCGTACACTTTTATTCAATTATAATGAAGAGAAAGCCAATTTCGACAATTTTCATACTGAAAAAATCCCTTAAACCTTCCCGACTTATAAAAATTAAAGGCTTTTTGGGATTTTTCAGATTTGATTCACTAAAAACGAACGTTTATCGAATAGGTATTATAGTCTTCATTTTAGGTGAATGCTTTGTGGACATTCAGAAAAAAAATTCGCTGGGAACTTTAGGTGACTTGGTGCATACAGTATATCAATATTAATACCTAAATAAATGAAATCTCATTTTTGTACAAAATTATTATTTATAAGAGGCAAATGATTTTGAATAATCGAGTTTTATTGTAGTTTCTTTTCAAAATTTATAAAATAATTATAGTTGTTAACTATCTAAGAGAAAAATACATACAAATTTAATTTTTCCTTAATAAATTGGAGAACATTCTGGAAGAATGGGTATTGTATCTTCCACAATTTATTTATAAGAAAATTTGCATTTCTCTTTTCTGTCATTGTGATTCTGAGGGCTGGGCTGGTGGGCTGAGTGCTTATCAAAAAAAAACATACCTACCTATGTCAAATTGAGGTTTGGTCTTTCTTCAATTTATCTTCGCAGAAACAAAGTGCGGGAACCTGTTGAGATTTTAAGAATTCCCAAAGCAAATAACATATTCACATGTTGTTATGGAACGTTGGTTAGGGTGAATATATAGGAAGGGGAGTTATTCCTTAGTTAGAACTAAAGGAAAGTTGGGGAGAAATGATGATTTATCTGCGCTAGGATTATGATATATCTGTAAATTTATATTCTCAGTTTATAGAAACATTGTTTTATTTTTACATAGAATTTCAAAATTACTTTTTGGTTTCAATTAATTAAATATGACAGGTCATGTTGGAAATTTTTTTAAGGAACTTTGTAATTAAGTTAGCACAGGAGGAACAGTAAAAACAATATAAAACATAAAAGAAAAAAGAAAAAAATTAAATATGTACCTAGATGGCAAGATAGTTAAAGTTAAGGCAATACCATTTAGTTTATACAGAAGACGAATCACGAAATTTTTTGTAATAATCTCGATAGCTGTCGCCACATAAATACCTTAACCAAAACGAGGTTCGAAATTTCTGCAGAAAACATTGACTATCGAAAAAGAATCAACAAAACAAATGGCAGCGTACTCGTATACGATAAGTAATGAAAATGATAATAAAGAGAAGTGTACGAGGGTTGCTTGTTAAGTGTAAACATAAAATATATAATATTCATAAAATTTTAAGATTTTTGTTGCGTGTCGATTCAGAAACTTTACTTTTTTGTCCCATTTATGTGGGTCAAAAGTCCATAAATCAATTGTGAAGTTTTGACCCACTCCGATGGGCCAAAAGTCCAATAAAATTCTTGTGGACTTCTGGCCCATTCTTCGCGAGTTTAACGATTTTAACTTTCTTTTCATGTCCTCAGTCCCGCTCACGCGACTCCCTCGCTCCGCTTAGGGTATGTTTAGTCGCCAGGCAGGCCTATGTTCAGCTGGTGTAATTTAAGCTTACGTGTAGTTAAGAGTAGATATACAAATTAATTCTTAACAAAATCAATAAATAATTCTTAATACTTCTGCTTTTCTCAATATTAAAATATGAAATTATTGTGGATTTATGACCCATATTATGGGCTTTTGACCCTGCGCCTATACCCATTGGTTTATGGTAGTGGAGAAGGGCAATCGGAAAGGGGTTGGTTATAAAACTGAAATGTTTTTGGTTGGGTAATCTTATATAATATATAATTTTTAAGGTTGAATGGAATAGATTGGAATGTGGGTTGTCAATGAGTAAAATAAATCGTCGTGGCTATAAGTATTGTGCTTTAGCCACCATTTTGAAAACCGCGTTTTAACTAATACCTATATATTATGGAGAACGACTAGTAATCATGAAATAACAAATTTCTATTAGTTGTAAGGTTTTGGATGTGAATCTACTCAAAATATTGAATATAATTGGTATCCGGTAAGGAATGAAAAATCTTGAAATGCTCCTAGGAGACTTTATCCTTAAAACTAATAAAAAAAAGTCATTACGCTAACCACAAGAAAAGATAGGTGCATTTTTGTTTTTGTTGTTTTCTACAAGTGAATGAATTCCACCGTTTTGTTTTTGTAAAAATATTTTACAATATTTGCGTCTGTATACCTACCTATACTATCTACATTTTCAATATGTATGTATTTTTGTGCTGTGCTACAGTTGTTGTTTGTTTTATGTTAATTTATATGACGTGAAAGGCGGAGCCATATTGCAAAATATATTAATTTAATAAAGACAGTGTTCCTTCTTGTTTCACGTTTTCCAATCAAAAAGTTACATTTTACGCCACATCGAATGTCATTCCTAGTAGGTATATCAAATTATGTACAAAGGTTATCTTCTTTTTTTTTGTGAAAACACTTCAAGATTAATTTAAAATCTCCTGCCTTAAATCCCGAAAAAATTTTTGGAAAAAAACGTAGAAAAGTAATATTCATCAATTTAGAAATTGGGGTACTTTTTTTTTGCTCGATTGGCATTTAAAAATCAGGAACTTATGTTTTTAATAGAAATGTGTAGATTAGGAATTTTTAAGAGCATTAATTTTATTTTCTACCTTAAAATAATTTAAAATTATTTTGATGAAAGTGTGATTCTTGAGTAGTCGGCCGTCTGATCTGCAGAAGTCGGCCCCATGAGTACCCAGTAGTCGCCCACCAATTTTATTTTCATACTATTTACAATAGTAAAAAGTTTAAAGCATCAATTTTAACAGTAAATAATAATTAGCAGTACACAATTTAAGTTAAATAGGAACATTTAATTGAGTCAAATGTTATGAGTAATAAAGACTAATTTTTTATTTAAAAGAACAAAACACTTAAAAAACAGTGGCGTAAAATTTTAGTCGTTTTAGTACTTACGATGTTAAATCATTTTTAGTACTAGGTTAAAAATTGAATTTTGCTAATTTAATACAAGTTCAGCATTTGGGTGGATCGTTTTCAGAATTTTTTGCCAAATCACTGTGTGCTACTCATAGTATATTCTTAATGGTTTTCTAAACTTATCATTATCATTTATTTCGAGTCGCCCTTGGGAAAAAACAAAATCGGGAAGCCATTGAAAATTTGTAGTTTTTCAAAAAAGATGATATATTATGAATCCGGGGTGAGAATATTTGGCGACAAAAAAATAACGGATACTTGTAGAGGGACCAGAAACAAGTATTTTTCCCCATGTGGGGTGGTCTATCGCTTTCAGTATAGGCAGGACGGTCAATTTTATAAACAAAATTATTGAATACAATCAGTATTTTTCGTAATTTAAGATTTTCTAAAAAAAATATAAAACTCACCTGAAATTATTTGTTTACAAAAAAAATCTTTGGAACAAATGTCTAAAAAAGCATTTTTTTAATTTTACCGATGAAAATTCCGTACAGAATTTTTTCCGTGGAATTTCAATAAGAAATAAGAAATAAAAAATTAGGCCTGGCCACGAGACGAGAAAAATCTCGGTCTCGGTCTCGCATGACGAGACCCCCTTTTAAGCAACCGAGATGAGACCGAGACGAGACTGTATATTTGGACCGAAATTTACAAAGAGTCTAATAAATAAAAAAAAATCCAATTTCAGGTAAATATTTATTTTCTTCTGCACAAATTCAAACTTTAATCGAAAATATTTCGTTCGGAGACGCGACCGAGACGAGACTTTTCTATAGAAGACCGAGACGAGACTGAAAATTTTCGATTTTAACGAGACCGAGACTAACAAAAGTCTCGCAGAGTCTCGTCTCGTGGCCAGCCCTAACAAATATTGGGTGGCGCATCAGCTCGTGAAGAACCAGGGCCTAGTGAAAAACAACTCGCAACCATTCTTGTGTGCGAAACTGAAGTATTTTTTGTTTGAAATTCGTCGTTATATGCAACAAGTCGCTAAGGAAGACGATTTCTCGGCGTTATAACCGACGATAAACTAATAAAAATTGTATGAAAACCAACCAAATGAAGGAAAATTCGTTGTTTAAAGCAACTCGTCGTTATAAGCCGATTTGTTAAAGTTGGCGTGCGTCGACTGTACCTTAGTTTATTATGATTATTGAAACAAATCTAGTTTTCTTAAATTAATCAACTGAAACAATAAATAATTAAGCAAGCCCTACACATTTCTCAATAAAACATTCATCGATTGAATAGTTATTTTATTATGTATACCTACCTAATACACTAAGAGCCCAGGGCCGCCAGAAATACGTCATTTTATCAAAGCTAAGATTTTTGCTGCGAACAGATACTATGGTAGCTAAGAACAAATGGATACTAAGAATCTTCAATCCGGGTGCAATTAAGAGGTAGCGAGTGTTAAAGTTGCATACAAATGTTGCAACATTGCGTTATTTTATCAAAGCTGAATTTTTGATATGTGTTAGGGGATGGTGTCATTTAATTTACTTGACACTTTCCAGACATCTACAGTAGGACCTAACGTGAGCCATACACTTAAAGTCTGTCAAACTGAATTTTTTCTTAAAACACACGAAACATTCGTCGGTCGTCGGGTCTAATATGGTTAATTGATCTCGTTTATAGCCATGTAAATAAATTTTGTCTACTGTAAGTTTTACCGTCGCGGTCGCACTGAATGATTCACGTCGGTTGTTGGGACATGGGACAGCCCCTACTACCTCAACCAAGTGTGTTGAACTATTGTTTGTATTTCCTTTTCAGTTCTATTACACTAGTTTTAAATTTGTTGGTTCTTTTTATGTTACTTTTTGTGTTTTCCCGAATAATTTTAGGTTACTGCAAGACACTCATTTCTTTTGTTTTTTAAAGAAGTGTTTTCAAAGAAGGCCAACATTTTGTTTCCATGCTACTTTTGATGCAATGATACATGAATCATCATGAAATATTTTGTTTAAACCTTAACGGATATGAATATGGCTAATCTCATACCTTTACTTCATACTATGTGTCCCTCAAACAATTAGGTATTATACATAGTTCTATTATTTTTAAGACTATAGGTATAATTCCAACGACCACGACCAACGAAAAAATACTGTCGACGATTAGTAATGTAAAGGCGTAAACTTTTTTATATTATAAAAAATTTAAAAGAGTTTTCCTCTTTGTGGATCAAGTGGTACTATAATCTTAATTAACAATTTGTATAGCATTGCTTCATGCATCCTCTTGTGAGTCGGATAACGAACCACAATCAACAATAAATAACCAACAGACTGGAAATATTTAAAAATGTAGTCGCACAGTGCACAGATATTTTTTTAAGAATACAATGCAAAAAATGCACGGAAAAAAATTGTTTATAAATAATTTATTACAACCAGCAAAATTCTAATAGAGAAATATGAAATATTTTAAATATGAGAGGTAGGTAGAGAATAAATCCAATTTAATTATTTTCTCTCGTTAACCACCTGGCTGGGTCGCACGTAGGTACTTGAAACTTGTGATTATCTGATGTACTTACTTTTAATTATTATCTGATGTTTGTAGGTATAAAACTCACTTCCCTACTACTAAAAGAAACGCAATCCAAAACACCGTGTATTGGTATATGAAACTGTGTAAAATATGAAATTCGCATATCAGAAAGTCTTTTCTTTACACAAATATTAATTTGAATTCAAGAACAATAAAATTTTTATGCATCATATAAGAAATTTAATTTGGTAAGCGCTTTTTAATTAAACTTTTCTAAAACGTGTTTTTTCTTAAGAATTACAGCTTTAAAACTCTCCAATAAAATGAATGCAACAGTTTGGAAGGCGTCGTATACAGAATAATTCCCCAAAGGAACGCTATATTTTTATAATCAGTGCTCTAGTAAAATAGCAATGTTGGATGCCTCCCCTCAACCAATTCAACCGCAATACTCGCGCTTCTAGGAATGCCCATCAGTTTACCGTCGAGCCCAACTTCGGAAGTACTTTTAAGTACAGAGATTCTTTCTTCAGTCGCACCACACGAATGTGGAATGCTTTACCCGGCTCATTTTTTCCCATTTCGATATGCAAACATTCAAAACCAATTTGCATCGGTATCTCCTTATAAATCCTCTCTTACTTACCTAATCGCTCGCGCTGAGTTAAAACATTTAAAGGGTAATCATAACCCTTTTGTGCGCGCGGAATAAAAAAAAAGTTAAAAAAAATCTTATAAGAGGGAGAGAAAAGACCATTCTCCACCATTTAGGCGGAAGGGGCAATGACTTTAAACAGAAACAAAATTATTCAAACACAACGCTTACACTTACAATTCCCCGTTAAACCTTTTTGCAAAGCCTTTAGAAATCCAGAAAAAGTTTTTTTAATAATAAATAAAAATTAATTTTTGAACTCAACATTTTGAAAACCTTTTTTTTTTTTTAAGTATAAGTCCTAGAGCTAGAACGATCTGGTTTCCAGTGTAGTGTATGACTAAAAATTGATAAGAACATTGAATTGAGCACTGTTCTCGAGGTCCAGTTTAAGAGGACGAACTTTATTCTTGAGAAGAAAGTCAGGAATGAGGAAGCTGGAACTGGAACGGTCCATGACAGGGACGCCACACATAAGAAAATATACCAGAAGATCGTTGAAGACTACAACTATCCTCTGGCTATGCAATACAAGGTCTTCAAGATCAAGCTAGGCCTCGAGAAACCTTAAATGTCTGTCTGGAACCGGCTGTCTGTCTGGAAGCGGCTAAGCTCTCACAGATGGTGTTTTTACTCCAGTGAGATTCTCAGCACCATCAAATGCGACGAAGATTTTTATAGAAATTTCCTTAGAACTAGCGTTCTCCAAGATTGCAACGATTGGAAACGCTTGAAGCTCAAGCTTTTCCGCGTTTCCGAAATAAATTAAAGTTATGTAAAAAAACCTTTTAAGTTATAATAAATAGATAACATTGATTAAATAATTACCCATGTATTTTGTTAGTATTGTTATTTAAATCGTTTATTTGAAAGGATGTTATATTTATTTGTTAAAGAACGATAAGGGGCTGGATTCAAATGTTATATTATAAGTTATAACCTTCCATCTTTTCATAGCCTTGTCAAGTTTTAGGTATATATTTTTAGAAACTGCAAAAACAGCAATGTAACATTTTAGTGGACAAACTCGCTTTTTCTATTTTTTCACGAATCCAAAACAAAGCCACGTAGATTATACCACAGCTAAGAACGAAACACACTGAGTTACCTGACAAAAAATTATAAAAAAACGTGATACCCACAAGTAGTAGGAAAAGTTAAAAATGGAATATTACCTACGACTTCTTTTGGGAATTCGCGAAGAATACGTCAGGCATTTCCTTTTTTGTGAATCACCAAGTGAAAAAGAGGCTGCTATTTTAATTCATCAGCCTTAGGCTATGTTAAATTCCCACCGAGAATCTCCCAGCAGAGGAAAATTATTTTTGCACATAGGTAGGTACTGTTTTTAAAGGTGCAGGTTACATTTAAATAAAACATGATGAAGATATATGTGTTTCAAATCCGAAAGATAACAAACGACTGAACATTATTAAACATAGGTTAACACGGGGACAAAGGAATGTGGCTTTTGGGAATGGATATTCACTCTTGTTTACGATTGATTTAAAGGTCCACATTTGTTTACTTGTGCATAGAATGTAGATTTAGCTGATATGGCTGGGCCTTTGAGTTTCAAATGATCCTTGATTATGCTTGAGGATGTGTTTAAAAGCCCCTTGAGAGATTTGCCAACTTTGCATATATGATTGTAAAAATACTTAAGTCACTTACCTATGAACCGAGAAGCATCAGTAAAGTGATAAGGAAAATTGAAATAACAGTCATTCGTTCTAATGTTTCTGCATTTAGGTTTTCGCATAAAGATACCTCTTTGTTAACTTCTCTTAACAGGAGATGTTGACATCATAGCTATTGTACCCACAAATTAAATTTATTGTATTGTGATGTTGTAGATTTACATTGAAGGAAAATGTACTGGTTCAGCTTTTGCATTTTGGGAAGTCATTTACGTATTATCATTCGGTTTAAAACAGGGGTGAAAAATTGCGAAAAATAAAATTACCACTGGCGGAATAGAAAGCTAAAGGTTTTGGCGCATAAAAAATGATGGTATACAGCATGTAGACATCTTCTGGCACGGCAGCTCGAAATTTTTGTGTTTTAACTAGGGTGTAGGTAAGTTAGTTGTTTCTTGTTTCAAAAAGAAATGAGGGAGGATGTAAAAAAGCACCACGTAAATGTTTTGTTTGAATGAATTTTTGATTGCGTTGTTTACGATTGAATTTTTTCGCGGTAAATTGTTTACGAGTTCGTGTTGTTTTTTTATATGATACGATAGCTGAAATCGTATTCGTTTGATAACAAACAGTTTTTTTTAGGTAAGGAGCAAAGAGGGTTTTTGTTGTATGCGATATTGTTTTTGTTTGTTCATTCGAAAGATATTCCTGTTCAACAGGAGATTCTATTACTTCGGATTCATTTGAATTCACGTCGAGGTTTTCATTTGATTTAATGGATATTTAAGTGAGGGAAGGAGTGAATTCATTCGAAGAAAGGAACGGCGAAGGGGACGTAGTGCAAAAATGTCTTTTGCAACGAATCACCAATTATATTTATGGTAAGTTATTGATTATATAAAGATATTGCTACCTATGTGCTTTTGTAATATTTACCTCAGTTTTCAATAATAGCTTACCTACGCCCATTTCTATTACAAATAAGAACATACATTATAGTTTAGTTAGAATCTATATAAGTAAATAAAAGATGTTTTGTCTTTCTTGTTGAGTTTATGACTGATTCATTTTATTCAATAATTTGAACTTAATTCTATTTTCGCTTGCAAAGCAAATAATTGATTTGCTTGCATATTTATAATTGAACAATTTTAACTTAATGCTATATTTGCTTGGAAAGCAAATAATGGATTTGTTGGAAGGTTATACAAATTACTAGCTTAATAATATTATGCTGACTTATTATAAAAGGAAGTGTGCAGGAAATAGAGTGTAAGGTGCTGGGTATAGGAATGTGGTGGTTTAGGAATATGAATGTGGGAATGGGAAATTAGGTATGTGGATAGCTAATATAATTGTTATTTACTCCTCTCATCCTTAAGACTGGACGTCCTTTTTCATAATGTTCATAACTCGCAGTTTTAAAACGTCTTTATCTAACGTTGATAAACCATTATCTGCTTTTGTTGTGATTTTTACTGTCCTCGGCCTTATTTTTATGTAAAGAAGCACAAGAATCGCAAGTGCCAGTATACCTATGGTGCCATACAACAGCCATCTGCTTGTCTCGAGCGTAATTGAAAATTCTTTTATTTTCTGATTGTTGATGATGTGCAGCTTGCGTAAGTGTGGCAGCGTAATTTGTTCATTGAAGGCGACTTCATTTAAAATGGTTCGATTTGGTGCTGGTAGGTGATTTACTTCGATAGGCTTCTCTGTGATAAATTCTCTGCCATTGATTTTGATTTTAGCATCGTATGTTATAAGGAAGGTTCCATTCAGAACAATACGCTGGCCGTTTTCTTCTATAGTTATGTTTTCGTCCCTCGCGATGATTAGTCCGCTTTTAACGACTTCGATCTTTTTTATGTCATTAGCATGAGTTGTTGGGCAGTGTGCCGTGTTATTGTTAAGGAGTTGGAAAAGGCAGGAGTTTAAGGAATCTATTTCACAATAAGAATATAAGGGAGCTTTCTTGCAAGCATTTAAGGGATAATGAATTCTTTTACAAATTGCTGAAATGTTGGATCTTAAATCTATAATTTTGTTGTCATGAATTACAGGAATAATTTGAAAAAGTTCACAGATTTCTTGAACTTTTGGAATCTTAATTAAGTATACTAAAGAATTATATTGGTAATACATTTTTACATCGGCAATATATAACAAATCGCTTAAGTCAGTTAAAACATTTTCTTTTATCGTAATCATTTCTATTTCTTCTGTGCTAAGAATTAATGGATTTACAATATTATTTTTAGCAAGAATGAGAGAATAAATGTTATTGCTTAAATTATTTATTATTATCCTATTACTTTTTGACATATTTGCACTAAGTTTTTCAAAGTTATCAGTCCGTTGGAGTTTGTCAATTTCATTTATATTTATTTTATTTATTATGTCAGTTATTTGGTCTATTTTTTCCTGGAATTACGTGTTTATTTCAATTTGTCTGTTGTTAGCCCTAGTTAGTTCGTTTTCTTGAGTTTTTAACAGTTCCATGTCTGCATGGTCAGGCGTACCCGCAACAAATTTAATTGCGGAGCCTAAAAAATCTATTGATCGTCTATTTCTCGTGGAAGGTCTTAGTAACATTAACAAGTGTTCAATTTCATTTATGTCCTGAAGCAGTATTTCTTTGCATCTTTCGTCTTTGATTTTATTTAATATATTTCTATTTTCTGACATGATTGTATCAATATCCGAAAAATTTGTAGTGTGTTTCAGGTAGAAATGGTCTTCGTAAATGGCAACTTCTCCTGCAAGAATAGGAATGAACAACGCCGAAGAGAAGTCAACAATTTTTGCAGTGCTTAGCCATATTTCCATAAATCTAGAAACAAAGTTTTATCTTAAATTATTTTTATGAGCCTGTCTTCCATCAATTATAACAGCTGTGCCTAAATCTGCCTGAATAGTTTTTTAATTATATAGTTTAGATAATTTATTTCCAATTCTCTTATTAGTTTTTAAATAAACATTTTCACCTGGCCTGAATTCTTTGGGCGTGGTATTATTATTGTGAAATTCAAGGTCTTTATTTTGTTTTATTTTGAGTTTCGAAGTTATTTCATCTGCCATTGCCTTAGATATATCGTGAAAAATTTCTGCGGGCTTATAACCTGTTACTGAGTGTATTGAGTTATTATATTTGGAGGTTGATAGTACCATTAATTCAACAATATCTGCCGTACTATCTTTTGTACATCTTGCTTTTTCAGCAAGAGTCGAATGAAATCGTTCGACCTGTCCATTGCTTTGACTGTGGAGTGCTGGTACAGAATGTGTACAAATGTTAAATTCATTTTTTAATAATGCTTGTGTTGCAATCGATGTAAATGCACCTTCATTATCTATAACTATTATTTTCGTGTTTCGAAATTGGGAGATAATTTCAATCAATGGGTTTTTTATGTCAACAGAGTTTCTAGAGGGAATATGTTTTATAATGGCAAATTTGGAAAATTTGTCTATACATGTTATGAAATATTTTTGACCAGTATTGTAAATATCTAAGTGCAGAATCTCTCCTACAAATGTGGGAATTGGTGTTGCACCGATTGGATGTTGCGCTGGTCTACGCTGATATTTATTTTCTTTACAAATTTTACATTTAGATGCGTATGTTATACATAGCTTCATAAGATTTGGGAAATAGTATTCTGAAATTATTTGTTTGAAGTTTTCCTGTGGTCCTCTATGTGCTCTATTATGCTCGTTTATGATAAGTTCCTCTTGATCGTGTGTGTTAAACACATCTTGAACAAGTTTTTTTGCATATTTAATTTTAACTTTAGGGAAAGCAATCATGAGATCATTTTGTACTTTCCCTAAAGTTTCAAGATCACAATAGATTCCATTGACTACGTCCGTATGAAGGACATCGCGCATTATTTCGATAAGTTCTCCAGTGGATCTGAATGTTATCATATGTCTAACCTGTTTTTGGAAAATAATTTTAACTTTCTTGCTTTTCTCAGAACCTTGATTAATGAAGATTTGATTTTTGAAGCAATTTATGGGATTTTCTACAGAAGGTATTACTTTCGTTAAGGATTCCTCGCTATGAACGGTTTCTCCGGAGGTAGAGTGGGTGTTAATATGCTGACGAGATAATGCGTCTGCTACTTTGTTTTCTTTACCAGGTTTATAATGAAAGGTTGGAGAATATTCCTCAATAAATGGTCTCCATCTTTTAAGTTTTGTATTAGGATTTTTTTCGGAAATTGCAAACGTGAGTGGTTGGTGATCTGTATAAATATGAATATCAGGAGCACCATATAAATAATTTCTCAAAGATTAAAATGCCCAGACTATCGCTAACATTTCTTGTTCATTCGTAGCGAAATTCCTCTCGGATTTACTCAAAGTTCGAGGTATCATTGTTATAGGTCTACCACCTTAAGAGAGAACTGCACCTATTGCTTGTGATGAAGCATCGGTAGTCAAATCTAAGAGATTACGAAAGTCGGGATAGAATAACAACACATCTTCTGAGGCTAAAATGTTCTTTATTCTATTAAAGGCACATATAGCCTCAGCATTAAGATTAATTTTGATGTTCTTAGACTTGTTCGTTCCTACAGTTCCGTTTTCTCCTCTGAGATATTATAACGGTTTGGTTATCTGAGCATAATCTTTTACAAATCGACGGTAATAACCAGAAAGACCAAGAAAAGATCTAAGTGCTCGAAGTGTTTTTGGCACTTCAAAGTCAATTATATCCTTGACTTTATTGGGACGGGTTTTAATACCGTCTCCAGATACAAGAAATCCTAGAAATTCAAGCTCATGCTTAAAAAATTTACATTTTTCTGGAGATATGCGCATGTTGGCGTTGAAAAGTTTAGAAAATATTATTTTTATATCTTCCAAATGTTCTTTTTCTGTTTGTGAAAAAATAATTACGTCATCTATATAAACATGACACCTTTTGCCTATATCGCTTCGTAGTATGTTATCAACTGTTCGCTGAAATATACTTGGGGCATTTTTCAAACCGAAAGGCAGTCTGCAAAATTCGAACTTTCCATTATTTATGAAGAACGCCGTTTTTTCCCGGTCCTTTTCTTCTAGGAGAATTTGATGGAAGCCGGATTTTAAATCGATTGTTGTGTAATATTTTGCTTGTCTTAAATTGGATAAAATAACGGAAGCTTCAGGATTCGGATACCGATCTGGAATAGTGCGTTCATTTTATTTCCTATAATTAAACACTAATCTAGATTGGGGTGTTATAAGGGGAATGTGATGGCCGAATTATACCATCATTAAGTAATCTCTTAATTTCTTTGTTTACAAAAGGAATTGCTGCCATATTGTATGGTCTAGGCTTAGAATAGATTGGTTCAGAATCTAATGTTCTTATGGTAGCTTTTATGTCTGTATTGAAAGGTAATCTTTCATCTGGTTGAGCGAACACTTCTGAAAAGTCTTCTATTAATTCTTTAAATTCGTTTTTGACGGTGTCAGGAATTGTTTTTATATCGATTTCTAAATTATTAACCTGTTCGCATTCTAAAAATTTGATTTCCATTTCCCCATTTTCATAAATTAATAAAGAGCGTTTAGTATCGATTTGCGCTTTTATTTGCGCGAGAAAATCATACCCTATAATCGCATCGAAGGTTTCTAATTGGGGAAGTATACAAAAATCTGTAATTTTACCACAAAATTGTACTCTGCATTTGTGGGTTACTTTATTTTCACCGTGAAGAGACTTGACCTTAAAATTTTTACTATTTGGAATTACTTTTAATTGAGGAATTTGTGTGATACAATTTTTGGCTGTACCAGTGTCTACTAGGATTCTCATTATAGTTTTACCATTGAGTTTCTTTTCAACAAATGGTAAAGCGGACTTTATTCTAAAAAATTAATCTGATCTTCATATTCCTCATCGAGGTTTTCATATTCGTCTTCGTCTTCATACACTTCGTATTCGGGACTTTTCTTTAGTTCTTGATCTTGTTTTACATTTTTGGATTTTACGAAATTAGTTCGCTGAGCTTTCGGTAATGGTCCCCTGTCAGACTCGCGTGCGCGCTTCGATGTCCTGTTTTCATAGGTTTGCGGCTGTTGCCTGATGGTTTGTTTATTACTGCCCTCTGGCACCGCTGGTCGAACTTGTGACATTCTACTGCGTCGGTATATTGACGAATTATCAACGCTCATATGATCGTATGGTTCTGATTGTTGGTTGTATTTCTGCTGGTTATCTATGGGGGAAGCATGGGCTTGGGGTTGAGCTAGGGCTTGGGGTTGAGCTTGAACAACTCGTTTATAGTGGGGGTTGCTCTTTGGAAGAGCACTAATACTAGTATTTTTAGTAAATGCTCTTGCGAAGTTATACCTATGTTGATTGGCCTCAAGCTCCTGTGCCTTCGCTAATGCAGATGGCAGATCTTCACAACCAGAAGAAAATAATATATTGCAGATAGACTTATTAAGGCCTGAAATGAATACCCGCAACGCATCTGCTCTGTTTTTTGATGCTAATGAATTAATTAATTCATTATTACCCGAATATTCCATAGATATTTTATTCGTAATAGAAGTTAAATGTTTTTCTATCTCGTCGTAGTACTCAGAGATGGATAAATGTCCTTGACATAAAATACTCATTTGATTTTCGAGTACGTGCAGCGGGCGTTTGTCCGAATAGGAATTATCAAGGCGAGAAATTATTGCTTCGAAATTAAGAACCGTATTGAAAGATGATAAAATTAAATCGGCAGGTCCGACAACTCTGTTCCTAATTATAGCGATGGCTTGATAATACCGTTCAGATCCTTTATATGGATCAAATAGTTGTATAGCGGTCTTAGCCGCTTGACGCCACGAAATATACTTCGATCGTTCACCATTAAAATCTGGTACGGATTTGACCACATCGAGTGATATTTGGCACGGTATTTCGGGTGTCGAGACATAAATGGGCTCATAAGCAACAACTGCTTGAGGTAATTGAACGGAATTTAATTTTTTTGAAAGCTCGGAAATTCTCTCGTTGACCCTATCATTAATCTGTTGGTTTTCTACTGTTAAATCTCCCATTCTTCTAACGATTGTTTTACAAGCTGTTTCGACAGCTACCCGCACGGCTGACGCTATAGTTTGAGCGATTTCTGACATTTTTAAGATTTTAAACAAAAATTCTAAGCACAGTCACAAAATTTATACTTTTTATTTTTTATTTTTATTTTTTATTTTTTATAGGTAAATTAATAATATTAATAAAATATAACACAAAGATTCACTTTATATTTTGAAAATTTTAATTAAATAAAAATTAATAATCTTACACTATGAAGATTTGTAACTGCATATTTTCTTGTTATTGTGTTAATGTTGTGTAGCCTCTAAGTAATTCCGATTAAAAACTCATATGTTTTGTTGTTGAGATCAATATATTTCGGCACTAAGTGCCATCATCACGATCTAACAATAAAGAAACAAGAAAACATTATAAGTTATATAAAATTTAACAATAAATATTAAAAGATAAAATTGTATACAGTGTACCTAGTTATCACAAATCTTAATTATTTTTGACAATGATTTTGGCATCTGTCAATGAATGCTTTAAAACAAAAAAGACAAGAACAAAAGGCAGAGGTCAGCACTGATTATGGTGTGCAGTGTTTACACGGTGTGTGTCTCGTTGTGAACTTTTTCTGTTTACACGATGTGTGGCTGGTTGTGAACCTTTTCCATTAGCATATGAGATGAGATTGATATATGTATTTGTGTAATCTTTTTTGTCCGTTTTGAAATTACATACATCGTCTTCAAATTTAACTATTTGGTTTACTTCGTGAACCTGTAACTTGAATTTATTGCGTTCAAATTTAAATATTTCAGCATTATCAAAATTGAAAGAGTGGCCAGTATGATGTTTATGGTTAGCCAGTGCTGCAATACTTTTCAAATTAGCGGTGCCTGAGTCAACCTTATCACATTCATTTGAGTGTTGTTCAAGTCTTTTGCTCAATTTTTGAATGGTTTCAACGGTGTATTTTTTGGGGCAGTCTTTACATGGGACGCTATAAACAACACCTGAGTTCTGCGTCAGAGGCAGTTTGTGTTTCATATTGGCGAAAAAATTCGAAACTTTTCTCACTGGTTTCATAGCAACATTAATGTCCGGAATGAAATATTCACAGGATTTGGCCAAAGACTCCGTAAGACCTGGAACATAAGATATGGCTGAATAAGTTTTACCTGGTTCAACAGTTGGTAGGGTGGCGGTTTCATCTGTTGATAAGTAAAGATAGCTACTTCTGTCAAATCTTCTGGTCTCCGAACCTCTACGAGAGTTGGTATTTCGTACAGATGAGATGAGTTTATTGATGACTTCAATCGGAAAATTGTTTTTCTTCAAAATATTTGTAACACGTTCAATGTTGTCCTTCCAATGTGATTTGTGACTGAATGAGAAAACTCTGCGAATAAAGTTTTTGGCTGTATTTTCTTTCATGTGTTTCGGATGTGCTGAATAAAAATTCAATAATCTATTTGACGCAATTGGTTTATGATACCAATTTGTTGTGATATTACTATCATGATGACGTTTAACAGTAACATCCAAATAGTTAATCTCATTCGTCTTTTCATCTTCTGTTTCAAAAGTAAATCTGATGTTGCTGTTGTACATTTCAAGTGCTTTTTTTAATACATCAATTTTCTCAGAAGGAATGGCTGTGATGTGATCGTCTACATAAGCCTTCCAAAATTGAGGAACAAAATCAATGTTGAGGAAAGCGTTTTCAATTACCTCTTCAAGCACCCATTCCACAAGTACCGGAGCTAATGACGATCCCATGAAAAGTCCATTTTTCCATATTTTCCATTGGTGGGTGATTAATGGATTATTTGCATCTTTTTTATAATTAAATAACTCTATTCTTTTTCTACGAAGATATTTGGAGCTTTAATTCCGCTACAATTCCTTTAGTCGTTTCCTTTATTGGTTATTTGGATTCTTTATCGAGGATTTTGCGTTTTAACTTGCTATATTCTCTTAATACTAAGATTTTAGGAGCACACAATACTATTCGAATTGAAGTTGGGTGCCAGACTAGTCCATTTTATTCAATAATTTGAACTTAATTCTATTTTCGCTTGCAAAGCAAATAATTGATTTGCTTGCATATTTATAATTGAACAATTTTAACTTAATGCTATATTTGCTTGGAAAGCAAATAATGGATTTGTTGGAAGGTTATACAAATTACTAGCTTAATAATATTATGCTGACTTATTATAAAAGGAAGTGTGCAGGAAATAGAGTGTAAGGTGCTGGGTATAGGAATGTGGTGGTTTAGATATATGAATGTGGGAATGGGAAATTAGGTATGTGGATAGCTAATATAATTGTTATTAACTTATAGGCAACTAGACTATCTTTAGTATTTTAACGTAGTACAAGGCTTGCCAATTCAAGTTCCGTTCTGACTAGGTATACACCACACGCGATTAAACCTACCAAAAAATATAGACCCTGCGCCACGGCCGGCGTATATCACGATAAATTGTTTTCCAAATGCAATTTTAATTAACATTGTAACTGCAATTTTTGCTAGCCGCGTGCAACGTTTACGTTCACCCTGCGAACCTCGCTTCACATTTTGGAAAATGAAATTAATATAACTTTTTCCCACAATCCTTTTTTTCTTTAAAATCTAACTGCAACTTCAGTTGTGGATAGCTATTTTCTATGTTTACCCTAGAAACTTGTGCCCACCTAAGTTATACCTACTCTTATTAACCTACACGGTTATACTCTCGGGGACATATTTTCAAGTTATTCTGTGCAGAAGATAATATGTATTCTGTTTTTTATTTTTACAGAATACATTAAAACAATTTTCTTCTAACAATAAATTACCTATTAATTAATGGCTGCATACAAACTAAAGAAGGTTAAGGTGCACCTGTTATAATTATGTAAGTACAGATATAATTAAAAATTCATCTGAAACTACAGAAATCATTTTTTATTAATCAATATCCTCTCGAGCTTAAAGCCTAGTACTCAGTTGAAGTGAAAATGAAATTTCTATATAAAAGTCAGTGGCGATTCCTCTCAGTTAGCAGGTTTATCGCCGCTAAACCAAGAATTTAAATGAAAATGAAATTTGAATGAATGAATGAATGTAATGTTGAAATTATGATAATGATTAGGTAATTGTAATAATCAATACCATAAATAGAAAACAAACTACCCACCTACCTACCTATTTTCAAATCATATTTTCCTTTACACAACATAAAACTCCCATCTTCCTAACTGCCTCAGCGTTACAATATGCGATACCAAAACCAAATTCCCTACAAAGAGCATTGATATAATAATGAAAAAAAAAAATAGATACCTACCTAACCTACCCACATTGTTCTAACACAGTACACAACACAAAACTCTCATACAACATACAACAAGTCTTCCTTGAAAGCTAACAACATCCGCGCTACCAAATTACATACAACTTTTAATAATATCCATTCAAAATCCAAATACAAACACAAGTACCATACAATCTAAAATACAAGAGCGTTTTGCTACACATGTCCTAAGCAAAGCCCAGATAAATAAATGAAAGCGTAAGCGTTAGTATGATGCGATAAAGCACGATACATCAGGTATGCTAGCAGCTCTATTTTGTATTTGCGTGGATTTTAAATGTGAGTATATATATTTGTGGATTGTGGTGCTTTGAAATATGAGAGTGCGACATTGTTTTTTTTTTTTTTTTTTTTTTTTTTTTTTTTTTGTTTTAGAAGTGAGTGGGATGTAAATGCATATATAGTAGAACCTAGAAATAATATTATTATAATAAAATAGATCATATTCATATAATCATCAATTTATTTTGGATAAAGTCGCTAGAAGTATCTTTTATCGGCTGACCTCTAACGTGAAATTTGTTTACATAGGTTTGAACGTGAACTAAATTGTTTAACGATAGGTTCATTACATACATAACTTCATACATTAATGTGGGTAGGTAAGGTTAAATTTAAGATTTTTTACAACGCAAAATCATATAGATATAGGATGTAGATATTTATATTTATAAAATTGTTATACAAAGTGACGATTTTTATGATAAAGTCATCGAACGACGAAGCGATAAATTTTTAAACTTTTATTTTATATTAATTATTAATGTTTTTTATTAATTGTCGTTATCAATAAAATTAAAAAAAAAAAATATGATTTTTTTTTATTTTAACTTTCCCTAGACCACGTAGCTAAACCAATACTAAGGACCAGGAATCGCCACTGATAAAAGTGTCACTTATTTCACAGAGGAAATTCATAACTAGAGCTGAGTACCTAAATGTGAAGTCTATACTACTCAGTTTAAGTGAAAACAAAATAATTTCTATATAAAAGTGACTCTTATCTCATAGCTATGGAATTCAAAACGGGAGGTGAATACCAAAATGTGAGAGTGAAATGTGAACCGGTTCAAAAAAAATAAAAAAAATAAAAGCCAAAACGGAGAACATCTTTGTCGTGAACATCGCTCCTCCAGAGCCAGAAAATTGGGGTAAGTGGCGAAAAAGGTTCGAGCGGTTCATAATAATGTTTCTGGACAGTCAACAAAATCACAAAGAGATAAGATAGATCTTTTTACTATTTTATGTGATGGTGATGGCAATTCAGATAATCGGGAGAGTTTTAAGTATCAAATTGGAAAAGGAAAGAAAAGTAAAAGAGTTATTCACGGGTCATATTAAAAATGCAGGCGTAGAATCCTGGTACTTATACAGTGTACGATTGCCGAATTAAAAAAAAATTTATTTTCTTATACATACGGGGGCAGACTGTGTCTGTATTCCAAAAAATTCTTTGTAAATAAATAAGTTATCTTTTCTCAATCAAAAGCCAGTTTAAAATGACCAGATGGAAAACCACTTAAAGTTTTAGGGATCGCTAAAGTAACTTTAATTTGTAATGATAGGGAATATTTTGGTGACGTATACATAGTTCAAGGACTTAATACCAAGCGCGGATCCAAGGGGGGTGTCATAGGGGTCATGACCCCCTTGGGAGATTCAACTTTTGTTCTTCTATATGAATTGGTTTAAATAATAAAAACTAGATCTGTTGCGCTCATGAGCCCCCCCCCCCCCTCTTGAGTCGCATGTTCTATGCATATTGGTAGAACTTTAATAATTGTTTGGTTAACAGCATAGTCCCAAACGTTAAACATGAAGGACCATCTATTGGCGAGTTAAGCTGCATGATCTGATCACTAACCATAATAGTGTGTCATGTAAGAGTTATAAAAACTTATCCAGAGATGATGCTAATTGGTTATACATTTTGTTGTGGTACTCTTTTATTATGTTATTCACCTTTATAAACATATGTATATGGATCTTTGGTCATATTTACAAAACCTTTTAAAACGATATATTTTTTAAACACTTTAAAAACTATTTAAAATATAAAACCATTAATTTATTTTTTTCAAATAAAGAAGATAACTACATATATAAATTAAGCACAAGAACAAACTGTAATTTTTATTTTTGTGAAAGCAGTGCATTCATTATCCGTTAATCGTTTGTCCAAATTAATACTTAATTTTGAATAAAATGAGTTTTAGGGTCACAATTTCCCATTTTTAAAATCGAAAATTTGCTGGTTTTTCAACAATTAGGCCTTTTCGGCGAGATATTTTTAATCTGCTATTCTGTTATGAATGTCTTTACAAAAGTTTGAGCTGTCAAAAAATCTTTTATGAAATATAATTTTGGTATTCGACATGCCAAACTGTTATGAAATCTGTTAAGAAATCTGCTATGAGTGCTGTCAAAAGTTCGAAACTCTCAACAAATTTTTTACGAACCGCATTTTTGGTATTCAACATGCAACACTCTATTATGGAATCTTTTATGAATCATTAAAGAATAAAAGACACATTTTTGTGGCTTTTTTCAATTAATGCAATAGTTATCATAGAAGATTTCAATTAATGGAGAGGTATTTATATTTTATTTCATCAATGAAATGTTCATACAGGGAGACAAATATAATAAGAATACATATTTATTTAGGTACACAAATTATTTTTGCACAAAATACGAATTGTTTTTTTTACACGAAAGCACAAAACACTTTTGATGAAAGAAAGATTAAGTAGTTATAGTAAATTTGATGATCCCGATTTGCAAAAATTAAATTATTTATTAATTAAATTCCAGAATCCATAGAAAAAATGGCCACCAATTCACAGGTTACTTTCAGTGACGAAACAGTTTGTTTACCTACAGCAGACCAGCTGATTTTTGATAACAGATTTAGGTGTGTTCCTAAAAAAATTTCCTTTTCGAAGTTCCATAACAGATTTTCATAAAAGTTTGAACTCCTGAATACCAATTATAAAAGATCTTTTATGGTGAACATCTTTTATGATTCATAACAGAAAATTCATAGCAGAATAACAGATCTGGCAGAATAAGCCTAAATAACTTTTTATAGAAAGGAGCTATCAAAAAAAATGTTAAGACAAAAATTATATAGAACATGTCAACCTACAAAAGTAAATAAAAATAACTACTCTACAACTAATAACTGTTGAGAAAATTGAGTAAAGGCTTTTAAACACCTTTTTCAAAATGGCGGACGACGCAGAGGATTTCTTAATTGGAAAATGTGGTTTTAGAACCTCCAAGAATTTTTGTAGATATCTTTGCTAATTTGATTGGACTATACAGTTTAAGACAAATTAGGCTAAAAAAAACCGGTTTTCATTCGGAAATTCAGTAAAACCCGCTTAAACCCGCTTAAGATAAAAACCCGGTTATATGAAACACTTTTTTCATCCCCGAGTATTTGTCGACCAATTACCTTTAAAACACTCCGCTTAGTCGAAACTCGCTTAAGTGAAAAACCAGGATACCTGAAAAATATTTTCAGTTAAATATTATATTTTTCATCGAAAAAAACCCTCTTAAGTGAAAAAATAATGGTAATGAACTAGAGCTACTATAATCATTGTTGGTTATTGAAACTTTTTCATTTATGTTTTTGTCAGGCAACTCCAAACGATAAATACAATTGTTTCTAGCCAAAATTCTCCGATTTGTGTTATTTTTAAATCCGCTTAGGTGACATTTTTTTTCACTTATCCGGACTCCGCTTAAGTGAAATTTTTTTCACTTAAGCGGGGTTCGTTTAAGTGAAAAACCCGCTCAAGTGAAAGAAAGATTGAGACATTTTGCCGTTTCTCTTAAGCGGGTTTTACTGTATTATATTGCATAAGCTTATGAATTTGTAACAATACACAAATAGCTACAAATATATTATAATGAGCAGGGATGGGATTTTGTTGACCTAAAAATTAAAAAAAAGGCAAAATAAAACCCCCGAATAGGCAAAAAAAAGCATTTATTCAATAAATAAATAAAAACACTAAAATGAAAATTTAATAATAATAGGTTTGAACCCCCATGAGTTTTATTTTTAATTTTCAAGCAACAACCGACTGCGATTGTCCCTTAAAAGAGCTGAAGGACCGCTCTACATCCACAGAAACGAGTGGGGCCCAATTGAAACACTCAACATCACCAACTTCAATATTTTTAGGGAGCTCACGGCTTGCGTCCCTTTTGATAATGCAATTTATTTGCTCCAGTGTCTCAAGTCCCTTATTGGCAGAAAAAACGGATTTGAATTTTTCTATAACATCTTTTGCGACTATCCCTTTTGCTGACTTCAAGTCACTCTTAATTTTAATTTTTCGAAAATCTGGAAGACTTCTCCGATTGTGTTTCCTTAATTTAAAAAAAAATAATTAGGTACTGTTAGAAAAAAACCATCGTTTCAAGTCAACTCTTTTCTGCAAGCGTTCTAGAAGGCATTCAATGCTAGGAATAGCACACGAACAATTTACATATGTAGATCTATTTACTCGATTTTTATTTTTTGTTGGGCTAATTATTATTGAATCTGTTGTATGCGTATGCATGCACGTATATTGTACATTGAGTAAATTTGCTTTTTGTTTGTGTATTTGAGTATTTTGTATGAATGACATTGAAAAAAGCTAAAAAGATGATGAATATGGGAAAAGGCAATAATGAAAGAAAAGGAAAAATAAAATTCATATATTTGGAATCAGCAGAACGTCAAATGTGTTGGTTTAAGATCTATAGTGTCATAGAAGTGCGCAAAAAAAAAAGGCAAAGTCAGCAAAATCCTATCCCTGGTAATGAGGTTAGGTTGACTCAAGCACAATTTGGCTATGACTGAATATGCCCCATTTTTGTTTATTTCGTTAGTTTATTTTAATGGTTTTCAATCTGTATTACGATTTATTTTCTGAGTGTTTATCTCTTTCCAGTAAGTAAACCACCAAAACTCGTTTCGGAGGAACTTTCTTCGCAAAAGAGCTGTTTTCAATTTCAATTTATTATCGATTGCTTATACACAGTAAGACATAATATCTTATTATTTAGTATTATTTAATATTACAAAATATTTAATTGCAAAATACAGAACAGTTAATGTCTTATTATATCAAAATTTTTAGTTTTCATTTTGTTTGTTACTTGTCTATTGTTTTAGGAGGAAAGATACATTTTTATTCCTTTTTTAATCCTTAATGGATTTCCAATTCTTCTGATATCGCGTGGGAGGCAATTCCAAAGTCGTATACTGTTAATTAAATACTGACGCTCGGATGATAAGGATGAGTATCTTAGATGTATGAGTTGTTCTGATCTACTCGAGGAGGGCAATCGTATTCTTTCGTAAAGATAATGTGGTTCATGTGTTAATAAGATCTCGGAAAACAAAGAAAGGGTGCGAAACTCGAATAGATTATTAAACCTCATGTTAAAAAGTTTGAATGAAAATGCTGAAACATGGTCATATCTTCGTAATCCAAATATATAACGAATGGTGCTGTTGTAGGCTACGTTTAACCTCCGCTTACTTTCATAACTACATGAACAAAATAATTCACACCCATATATAAGGATTGGTATTATCAATGTTTTGACTAGCATTATACGTGTTTTTATAGGGGTAAAGTGTTGGGAAGCCCTCAAGGAACGCAGTACACCGTATGTTTTACTAACAACTGAATTGATATGATTATCCCACGTAAGATTGCGGTTGAAAAGAATTTCTAAATATTTTGCTGTTTCGGAACACGCAATTGGTAATATGTTAAGAAATAAAGGAGGAAAATAGGACAAATCTAATGGATTTCTGGAAATAACAATAGACGTTTTGCTCTTGTAGGGTTTAATAAAACGCCATTAGAAGAAGACTGTGGTAACTTCTTGATAATGAGAAGTCGACTCTTTGAATTCCAAAATAGAACTGATTTTTATTTATTTTTGAAGTACTATTTATATACTTAAAGTTTGTTTACATTCTATAAACAAACTTAATAAATTATTCTATGAATGAATGATAAATAAATGTTCTTAAACTAAGTGAAATATTATTATGTTAAAACTAAGTGGAATAATAGATAATAATTAAACTAAATTAATGGATAATAATAATAATAATAATGGATCGCCACAGTACTCGCCCTCTAGTGACAACGATATCTGTCTGGAATATGAACTCTTCTGCCAGATTTTGTTGTTTGAGTGTTTGTCATCTGAGGAGGAATTGGAGTAACATAAATTATTATTTTTTGCGTTTGGTCTTGATCTTGATTGTTCAAAAGAAATGCTGGTTTGAGGCGGTCTACTGATATATTTATCTGGTGTCCTTTGATCTCGCGTGTATAATATTTGCTCGTCTTCGATGTATGGGCCATCATAGGGTTGTTGGAGTGGCTTTTTAACTGTATCGTTTCGAAGGAAAACACTCGAATTTTTGAGTTTTTTGTTGACGAAAATTTTGTTAGAACCATGACGTTCAGGTTGGATAGGTTGAAGATTTTGAATCGTGTCTCGAAATTTATTGAGGAAATCATGGTTGGATGAACAATCAGTTGATATGAATATATCGCCTGGAAGTCTTAATGTTGTACCATAAACAAGTTCAGCTAAGGTTGCTTTGTAATCTTGTAAGGACGATCTGAGGCCCAGCAGAACAATTGGGAGTTTGGCAACCCAATCTTCTGTTCCATGGCATTTGATTGCTGTCTTCAAAGTTCGGTGGAATCGCTCTATCATTCCATTTGCCTGGGGATGATAAGGTGATGAACGGTGTCTCTTGATGCCCAAAAGTTTTGACAGCTCATTAAAAAGAGAGGATTCAAATTGCCTTCTTTAGGGATTCCAAACCTGGAGATCCAACCGGAAAGAAAAGCTGATGCAACAGTTTCGGTGGTGATATCTGGAAGAGGAATAACTTCTGGCCATCTTGTAAATCGATCAATGCAGGTGAGGGCGTATGTAAATCCACCTGAATATGTCAATGGTCCAACTAGATCTAGATGAACATGATGAAATCTTTGTTCAGGTGGTGCAAAACTGGCAATTGGAGATCTGGTATGGTGTTGTATCTTGCTTTTTTGGCAGCTGATGCACGTTTTAGACCATCTTTGACAATCTTTCTTCAGGTCCGGCCAAATAAAACGTTCTTTGAGCATCTGAGTAGTTTTCTTAGTACTGGGATCTGACAAGTTGTGGATTGTATTGAAAACTTGACGACGTAGATTTGATGGAATATATGGCCGTGTCTTGCCTGTCGAAATATCGCAAAAGATTTGGTGATTCGTATTTGGAAGTTCGATTTCTTTTAGCTGTAGAGATGAAGTTGATTTGGATTTTTTTTGAGGTCTTCATCGGTTTTTTGTTGATTAGCCAATTCAGTGTAGTCGATTGAGCATGGTGAACAAATGGCGTTAACTCTGGATAGAGCATCAGCGACTACATTGTCCATGCCGTTGATATGAATTATATCCGTGGTAAACTGTCCGATGTAGCTCTAATGTCTGAGTTGACGAGGACTTGATTTCTCAGTTTTTTGTTGAAAGGCGAAAGTGAGAGGTTTGTGGTCAGTATAAAGAACAAACTGTCTTCCTTCTACCATGTGTTGAAAATGCTTGATTGCCATGTAAGCACTTAGAAGCTCGTGATCATAGGCACTGTATTTGGTTTGGGTTGGCGAAAACTTTTTCGAAAAGAATCCAAGAGATTGCCAATGATTGGATACAAACTGTTGAATAACAGCACCCGAAGCTGTGTCGGGTATATCTGTCATTATTGACAATGGAGCGTTAACATCTGGATGTGCAAGTAGGGTTGAGTTGGCTAGAGCTTCCTTACAGGCTTGAAAAGCATTTTCAAGTTCGGGCGTCCAATTAATAATAGTTCTATCATTCTTCTTATTGCCGCATGGGGATATGCATGGAGAGGGCCTTGGATCTAAGCAGCTTTGGGAACAAAACGTCAGTAGAAATTAAGTATTCCCAAAAATCTGTCGATGGCTTCTTGTAGGAGATGATGGCTTCAACTTTAGATGGCAATGGTTTGATTCCTTCTTCAGTGACTAGATAACCCAAGAAACTAACAGATGATGATTCGAAAGTGCATTTAGAAGGATTGATGGTATGTCCATACTCGAAACCGCTGTTTGAGATGCTCTCGATGATCTTCAACTGAGTTTGATGCAAAGAGAAAGTCTAAATATATGGAAAACAGAAATCCAGGCCTCTTGTAACTTCATGGACGAATTGTTGAAAGGTTTGAGCAGCGTTGCACAGGCCAAAAGTCAGCACGATGAACTCAAACAGCCCAAAAGGTGTGATGATAGCTGTTTACGGGATGTCTTCTAGTTCCACATGAATTTGATGGTATGCTCGAGTCAGATCTATGACGCTGAAAACTTTCCTGCCATTCAGATTGTGAGCAAAATCTCCAATGGGAGGCGTGGGATAGTTATCTGAGATGATGATAGCATTGAGTCGTTTATAGTCGCCACAGAGTCGCCAGTTACAATTTTTCTTCTTGAGCATATGAAGAGGACTCGCCCTACTGCTCTTTGAAGGTTGACAAATCCCTTGGTTGATCATGTACTCGAACTCTTGCTTTGCGATTTTAAGGTGTTCGGGAGAGAGACGTCTGGTTTTGGAATACACAGGAGGTCCTTTGGTTTGAATGTGGTGCATTACGTTATGCTTGGTTTTAGCCAGAAGGTTTGTCTTTGTGATGTCTTCAAATTCTTTCAATAAATCGTAAATGAAGCATGTCGGATTTATTGTTTGGATATTTGCTGCACTTGATGAAGTTGTTGCACCAAAACCATGTGTTTGAAGACTTGTTTTTCGATCAATTAGATTCTTGTTTTAAACGTCAACTAAAAGATCGAAAAACGACAGGAAATCGGATCCAATGATTGGCTCGGTGACTTGGGCAATGACAAAAGGCCAGTTAAGGTATCTGCGAAGACCAAGGTTGAGCGACATCAATCGTTCTCCATAAGTTGGAATTTCAGAGCCATTCGCTGCATACAGAACACGGTTCGATTGGCTGTTCCGCTTGTCTATACTTGTAGGTGGAATGACTGATATTGTAGCTCCAGTGTCTATGAGAAAACATTTATTGGAAGATTTCTCATTGACATAAAGGACTTATAGTGTCTACGGACTGGCTAGTCGCTGATTGCTGTCCGCATATTAGTTTCCCGTCTGAAACTGACAAGGTTCTTGGCAATTCCTTGCTTCTTTGCCATATCGTCGGTCGTAGTAGCAGATGTTTGAATTTTTGGACTTTGATCTCTTCTCGAAGGAATTCTTTGAACGTAAAGAACTTCGGCTTCTAGGTACTTGAAGTTGTTTAACTTGTTCTTGTAGAGCAGCAATCTGATTTTGTAATTCAGAAAAAGCAGCAATACTAGACGGTGGCATTGAGACAGAAGCAACATCTGAATTAGGATAGACATCAAAGATTTTATCTGCCATACCTGCCAAAGTTTTGAGATCTTGATTTACATTACACGACAGGATGGACTGGGTCGTGTTTGGCAGTTGCTTCATCCATAAGGTCCTGATAATGTCTTCCGATATAGTGGGTGATGCAAGCTCTCTCATCTTTGTAAGCAGCTGAGTTGGTCGTCTTCCATCGAGAGTGATGAATGGAGTCTCTTCTGTTCTGATTCTGGGAATGCTGACCGAAGTCGAGTCTTCAGGCCATCGTATTTTTCCGTGGCAGGAGGGCTGGTAACCACGTCTCAGACTTCGGTCAGCACATCAGCTTCTAGGTGCCCAACCAGAGTATAGTACTTCGTGGTATCCGAAGTGATTCCGCTGGTGTGGAACTGGGTCTCAAGCTGGAGGAACCACAGGTCGGGGCTCCGCTTCCAGAATGGTGGCACTTTTATAGAAACCTTGGCAACTACTCCTTCTGCTACCTTTTCCTCTGAGCCAGGCATTGTGTTGGTGTGAGGTATCTTTTGTCGTGTGGTTAATGGCACCTTACCGTTGGTGGGGGATACCTTATTAACTGTATGATGTGAATGTGATTTGTAAGGCACCTTACCGTGGGTCGGGGGATACCTTGTAAATGATGATAGTGTGGTATCTTGTGATACCTGTTCAAGTGTTTAAACTCGGGGTCACCAATGTGGTCGACTCTTTGAATTCCAAAATAGAACTGATTTTTATTTATTTCTCAAGCACTATTTATACTTAAAGTTTGTTTACATTCTATAAAAAAAACTTAATAAATTAATCTATGAATGAATGATAAATTAATGTTCTTAAACTAAGTGAAATATTATTATGTTAAAACTAAGTGGAATATTAGATAATAAATAAACTAAATTAATGGATAATAATAATAATAACGGATCGCCACAAGACCAACCCAAAATTATTTCCAAATCTTCATTCAGACATAGTATATAGTGTTCAATGAGATCCAGCGGACAACTCAAGTTCAATTGTACATCGTCGGCGTACATTGATACCAAGCAGTACTTAATGGTCGTCGGAAGGTTATTTATGTACAAAGAAAATAAAAGGGGACCCAAAATTGATCCTTGTGGGACTATTTTTGTTGTCATCACAAAGTCAGACAAAGAACTATTAGTTTCAACCGCTTGCATTCTTCCGGTTGAGTAAGAGTTCATCAATTTCACGACACTAGATGAGAAACTAAACTCATGGAGAAGCTTGTTGCACAAGATGGAGTAATCGACGGAATCAAACGCCTTAGAAAAGTCCAGAAAAATTAAAAATGTGATTTTGTCATCATCCATCGACTATCGCAAGTCTTCTATTACATTTTTGAGCGAGGTATTGCAACTGTGTTTCTTACGGAAACTAGATTGTTTTGGTGTTAGGAGATTTTCGCGAGCCAAGAAAGCATTTATTTGTTTTTGTAAGAGTCTTTCAAATACTTTTGAAAGGAAGGGTAGGATGGCTATGGGTCTAAAATTGTTATTTTTAGAGTCTTTTGTAATAGGTAGAACTTTTGCAAGTTTCCATTGAGTAGAATATAATTAAAAATATGAGTGATGTATGGCAGAAGAATAGCTGTAAGCCTAAAATGGTGGCAGAAGTGATTTGTTAGGTAAATACTGGTCTGACCGAGGATTCGGTATTGCTGACAGCAGCTACGCTAGGCAATGAAACGAATTTTAGATTTAAGGCGTTGCTATCGAGGATATCAACCACATTATTTTTCATCTTCTCAATGACCATTCCTCTCAAGTTTTCCACACCTGACGCCCGCTTAAGGATGAAATGAGTCGATTTGAATATACTCGTATTTTAACGTTTCTTATTTCCAATACAACTTTGTTGCGAAAGGAACAGTAAACTTGCCTTAGTTCTTCCAGTCAGTATCGTTTCCACAGTTTGTAGTCCTCATCGCGCTTCTGCATTAGAAAACGTATCTGAGCAGTAAACCAAGGTGGGCTCCTGCGATCAAGAAATCTTGTTCTTAACGGAACATAATTATTGTACAACAATTTTATATTTTCGTAAAGAAAGTTAACCTGTTCACTAGATGATTGCATGTAGTATACTTACTGCCTCCCAGTTTACTACCCTTGTTTGTTCTTCCAAAGAAAGAACGTTAATATTTCTGAAGTCGCTGTACTGGATGGAACTGGGAACAGAATATATATTGAAATCAAATACGAGGAAAATGAGATCATGTTTAGAAAAAACATGGTGCGGAAATTTTATCATAAAGGGTTACTTTTCCAATATCACTAAGCTCCATAATTGAGCAAAATGTTCGTTATTACCATACATTTTTTGTTTTGTTTAAAATTGTTTTTATTTTTAGCTCTTTAAATTCGTTATATTTACGCTTTCTTAATGCAAAAAATAGATTGTTTTGTTTTTTGTTGTTAAAAAAGTGTTCGAATTTTCTGAATTTTTTGTTTTTTATTGGATATACATATGTTGGAATATGGAATTAAAAGCCAAAGTTTCAGATGGAAAAAAGTAACCCCGTCCCTTGGACAGCTTCCATTTTTCAACACACATAAAAAGAACATTACAATCGTTTAAATAGCTATCGCAATAATAATAATATTTCATATATCTTGTTCATAATAGGGATATACAATAAAATTGATTCAATTTATATTTTCACTATTTTTGTGAAGTTTTCTAAAAATAGTTCCATTTCTTGGCGGGACTAACTAACTCAGGTTTAACGTTTAAGTCAGAGCTAATCTCTGCACCAAAAAACTGGCCTTTGGATAAACGTGACTTAGTATTTGAATCATTGTTTTGGCAGGAAAACTATGTCCACTTTCATGAAGTTTCTGTTTCTATTTTATTGAGAACACATCTTTAGTGTGAATGTTCAAATATTTGTTTTGTGAATCAAATATTTTAAGCCATGGATTTCAGCGAATCAACTAAGGTTCAAGCACGGTTTAATTTAAGAATTGGGTGAGTTAAGACATATTTGATCAATCTTTCAAAGGCTGGACCATGTTTGTATAACTGGCCCCATAACGGACTAAATACTCACTAATTAGTACTCACTTTATCGAAGTGGGCCTAGTTTTCATGCAAAAAAGCAATACAAAAAAATGAGTCTGGGGTCGACCCACACTAGTAACTTCCCATTGGTGCACTTGAAAACCATATATTCATGTGTATAAATTATATAATTTTATATTTTATAGTGTAATAACTTTGGGTTTTTGAAAATCAGTATATAGGCAGGTATAGATATAGAGATACAGGGCAAAATGTGACATTTATATATATATTATATTTTGTACTTTAGCTATTTATAATAGTAAATTTTTTAGAATTTTTTTTGTAAATAGCTTACAAAATTCTAAGAATCTTTCATATAAAACTATTTTTCCTAACTCTTCTCGGTATGGAGGTATTGATTATTTAAGCCAATTATTTCAAAACCGACTATTGGCTAACAAAAATAAATCAGGGGAGTGTACTTATAAAAAAAAAAAAACATGGTTTCAAAGAATATAAAAAGGCAATTTAAGTGTCATATGCAAAATTTCGATTTTGTAGCGATTTTGCATGTACGAATTTTTTCGAATTAAAACATTTTTATAGTTTTTTCTTGCAACATTTTGATTTTTAGCTTTTTAAAGGATGATTTTAAAAATCTCAAAATTACACAAATTGAGTCCCGGCACTCACACATTTTTTTTCAAACAGTTAACATGACCATTAGAAAAACTTGTGTATGTTTCCATAAATCAAAATTAAAAGTGTGGATTTAAAAACTATGTAGCTTGCTACCTTCGTTGGTAGATATAATACAGAAGGTACCTAACCATTAGCCAAATCTAAAGGATGTATTCTTAAAACATTTGTAAGTATATGTATTATGTATGTATACTTATTCAGATTAAAGCAACACGCTTAGACATTGATTTCACTATAACTCCCATATTTGTTTATTTCTTTTGGCGGGCATAGGCCTTAGAAACCTTACAAACTGGTTTGATATGCACCCCATCTCTTATAGTACCCTTGGGATACAAGCCAGAAATTAAAAATGAGATGAAATTTTTATGTCCACCTGTATTTGTGATTAAATAAAGAAATGGTCTAGTACGCTTACCGTATAGTAAATAAATTCACCAACTGTTTCTCGTCAGAGACTTCACTTCGTCCTTTTCCATAAATACCCCTGTTCTACAGTCAGATGCAACCATAAATTTAAGAAAATGTATAGGTATAGCGTATAAGTTTTCCCTCTTGTCCAAGCTGATTTTTGTATTTGTCCTTGCTGATATTGTTGCCTTTGCTTCCGTCTTCAGCATTTTTTTTTCAGTTTCGAATTTTTATGATTTCATTATTTTTGGTCCACCACCACCACCACCACTGCTATCGTCTTTTTCTATTTGGTCTCCTTTTTTTCTGTTGGTTGTGGTTTTTGTATACTCTGGTTTGTTACTGGGATATAGGTATGTATAATTTAGAAGGTGATTCGTAATATTCAGAGTAAAAAATGGAAGAAAATTAAATAAATTCCCTTGACACAAGCTGAACTTCTTTTATTGTAGGCAGGTAGGTACATACATACATACATACTAACACGTTTTTTTTTTAAATTGCTCATTTTAAACCATTGTTTTTTAGTTCTTTATTTTCCATACGCAAATTTCAAATTTAATACACGCTGTTGCCAACAAAAAAAAGACAATTTTATACTTACCTACATAGCTATATATGTTCCTAATATACATATGTATAAGGACATCATTTCAGGTTGGTATGCGTGTTTAACAACCCTTAACTATCATCTCTCTCCAGCAAAAATATCGAATTAGCTTAGGAATCGATGGAATACCCTTGTAATGCAACTAATGTTTAATATCCTGATTATTATACCTGCAAGATAATCCCGAGGGCATTAACTGTAATCCTAAGAGACGGCTCGAGGTTGTACCTTTAGGAAGTTGAAACTTCGCGTATATGTGCACAGGAGATTTAAGTTCACGGCTAAGCAGGTAATTTAATTATACCTAGATATTTTGTCTTCTTATTCTAGTTTGAGTTTTGAGCAGAACATAGAAAAGTTTTCTTTGAGTTTGCTTAAGAAGTTCACAAAATGTTTTCTCCAGAAATTTAGTTGCGAAGGATATGCGAACTTGTAATTTGATTAAGCATCATATAACTTGTCATTTTATATCTTTGATGAATAATAATCAAAGTGTTTCAGGTTATATTATGTTTGATCTTAACAAATATTATTCTGTTAAGTTTTTGGGCCTACACCTGTATGAAAGATTTATTATTCAGGCGAAATAATTTAGTAGGGAAACATTGATACCTATCTCATACATTTCATGGATATATTCTTTAGATTACCTACATAATAAAACATAAATAAGAAACCCTTAATCTACCTAGATACATAGGCATATGAACATAGGTGCATAGCTAAGTTTAAAACAAAATGTATCATTAGAAAGTGTATATATGCTACTTGAACCTGAAGACGAAATTTTGGTCGTAGGTGACTTTTACCTGCCAAACGTGGATTGGGTTATAATTGATAATGATAGTTTCTACGTCCCAATTAATGCTTTCATAAAAAGATGGTATGTCTTCGTGTGGCTTGAGCCAATTCAACGGAGTTAATAATCGCTTTGGAAGAACTCTGGATTAAGTATTTTTGTCCGACACCGTAAGCGCCGAAACTGCAGTAACAGAATCCGCTGTTAAACTAATAGAAGAAGATCGACATCATCCAGCATTATATATTGCGTTTAACTTATCCCTGTTTTCTCCACATCATACCGCCTAAACTAGAATTTAACTATAGTAAGTGTAATTTTGTAGAACTTTTTAATTTGCTATATTCTATTAACTGGAATCAATTATTCAATAACTGTAATATTAATGATACTATTGTCGTTTTCGATTGGATCTTGGAACAGTTCTACTCCTTTTTGATTCCAATCGAATTATTTTCTATTAGGGCTGTCCACGAGACGAGACCCTGCGAGACTTTTGTAAGTCTCGTCTCGGTCCCGTGTCGGTCTCGCATAATTATGTCTCGTCTCGGTCTCGTCTCCGGAAAATACGATTTCGTGACAACCTGATGGTTATTGGAACGAAATATTTTCGATTATAGTTTGAATATGTGTAGAAGAATATTAATATTTAACTGAAATTGGATTTTTTAAATTATAAGACTCTCTGTAAATTTCGGTCCAAATACACAGTCTCGTCTCGGTTGCTTAAAAAGCAGTCTCATCTCGTGTCCTCTCGGTCTCGCATGACGAGACCGAGACTTTTCTCGTCTCGTGGCCAGCCCTATTTTCTATTGTTCCGAAACTAATTTATGAAATTTGTATGTGTGTGTGCGTAAATTGTCTGATATTTATGTATATTTTGCACGTTCAGTCGAGTGAAATTAATTTGAGAAATAATCCGATGAAAGGCTTTATATGTATTTGTGTGTTCCGGGTCTACTCCTTTATTAATTCCGGAACAGAAAAATACTCCGAAAACATTACTAGGAACAGCCAATCGAATTATTTTGGAGTAAGCGGAGTCAAAAAGGAGTAACTCCGAACCTCCAACCGAAAACGACATTATGAGTAACGTTTTTAATAATATGCTTTATTGCCGTTTTATGAAACTATTCCACTAAAAAACCGCCTAGTAACTCTAATGTACCACCATGGTTTTACTGTCATCTCAAAAACTTAAAAACAAAAGAAACAAAGCATGGGTAAAATATAATAAGACAAAAACTGATGAAGATTACAGAACTTTCTTAATTCTAAAGGAACTTTTCACTGCGAGTACTCAAACTCCTTATATGAAAACTACGAGCGAATTAGTAATCGTGTGACTAACTTAGATCTGCCAATTTTTGGTTCGTAAACAAAAATTGAAATCTGACTTCAGCAGGCCTGCAAAACAAATTAATATTATATTTATTATATTATCTATATATTAATACGCTTAGCAAATCCTAAGCGAAACCTAACGGTGAACTTTTCTCTGTAAATACTCAACGGAACTACATAAATTATATAACGTTGGAAAGGTTTTGCCCCACAGATTTCACAAACTAAGAATTATGTTTGTATGTAGCTGTTATCGCATTTAATGGACATTTCAATTTATCCAGATAAATGATTTTTATCATTTTAACAAGTCAGTTAAGAATTCTGAAATTTTGGGAGATAATGAATCTTATTGATTTGCGTTTTTGGTGAAAAATTGAAATTTTTTACTTACCGCAAAGTGGCAATAGCTAGTTACAGTTTTATAAATGTTTGTGCAAAAATCACTGCTGTTAGATACATACATAATAAATTGTATAATAAACGTAGCTTAAAAAGCTTGAGAAATATTTTATTTATTTTAAAAACAAAAAAAAGAAAGAATCAAATACAAATTCAAAGTTTTTGTAAAGTTCAATCTTCAAAAAATAAACACATGGATTTAAAAAATTAAAGCAATTCGGCTGCAAGAGCATAAACAAAAGAAAAAAATATAAAGAAATTTCTTTAATTTGGTAAGTACCTACAATACTTTGTTTTTAATATTCATAAAAAGACACACATTTTAGTGTTTTTTGAAGCTTGCATCAAGCGAAAAAAGCCAAACAAAAGGTTTTACTAAAAGAAAGACAAGAAAAGAAAACAAAAGAATATTATACAAAATTATTTCATTTGGTAAATCCTTTATGTTTTTTTAATTTTGAAAAATAAACACATAAATAAATTCTAGCGTTTTTGAAGATTGTAACCACGAAAAAAAAAGACTTGCGGAAAAAAGATCATAGCAGAAACGAAAAAGCCAAACAAAAGGTTTTACTAAAAGAAAGAAAAGAAGAAAAAACAAACTAGGTATACAAAAAGAATTTCATAATGTAAGTCAAATACTTTTTTTTTTTTTAATATGGGGCATTTCGCGAATATTTTATGATACATATGTATGTACTTATACTCTGTCCAATAAATATATGCAGTACAGGGAAGATAGGACGTTTGTATCTCACTCTAACTGCAAAGGAATCCCATTTAGTTGTGTGAAAGAAATAATCATGAATGGTTTCCGTACTGCATACTATAAAAATGCAAAAGTCAGAGGGGCTTCCATCTACATATGCCAATATATGAAATTCATCTTACAAAAATCATTTATTGAATACTTAAATTTTTTTTTTATTCAAAATAATTATGTCTCGGATATCTTAAATGTGAAAATCTGCAAAATGTCGAGATTTTCTAAGTCAGAGTTTTTACCACCAAGCGGTAAGATAATTTTTATATGCAGCAGGCACCCTTTGTAGAAGGAAAGCACTCCCATAAGGCCTGTACGAGGCGCAAACGCAGGAAAAAATTTCGGGGGGGGGTTCAAAAAATTTCGAGGGGGGTTTTAAACTGAAAACTCAAAAATTAAGAGTGAAAGAGTGAAATTGTATGGCGAGGAAGTTAAATTCATACATTTTTGAACCCCCAAACCTCCCCCCCTGCGTTCGCGCCTGGCCTGTACTGCACATATTTATTGCACAGAGTATAATTACAACACCCCAAGTTTAAAAAAGGATCCCATTTATATATGTATGTAAGTATGTATAGTGATCTGAGTCTACAGATAATATACCAGATCTGGGATTTGCCGTTGAATAAAGTAACGGATAAAACTCACAACTGAATCGATTTCTTAATTTCAGTAAGTGCAAATTTTTTTTTTTTTTTCATTTCCAAAATACAGCACAAATAATGCCTTGCCAAAGAACTTTAAGGGGTAGAACTGAGGGAAAAAAAGACCCATTTTAACGATTTGCTCACTGTTACATTTAAAATCGCGTTAAATTTAATTCCAAGAAATTTCAATTCTTTTGACTATGGGGTAATGAATTGCCTTAATTGCAATGCCAAACATTTTAAATCAGAATTGACTTCGGGTGATATGAACAGTTTCACATTATGCTGTCATAAGGGAAAAGTTTGTTCACCACCTTTAAGTCAGAATTTATTTTTTAATGAATTGTATAATGGGCTCTCATCTCTGGATCAAAGAGTCAAAAACCGATCCAAACATTATTTTGACAAAATTCGTAGCTACAATTCATCGTTTGGTATGGTAAGCTCTGAAGCAAAGATTTCAGATACAATTTTGCGTGTTGTATATCATTTTAAAATTCATGACGTATTTTATGACAGAGCAGGTCCAATGACTGCTTCGTATGGTCGTGCACATCAAACTTAAAGTACGTATACGCCAGAGTGTATGGCTGAGTTCATAATTGTAAAATATTTTCGGTAGCTCTACCGTAACGTTACTTTAAAACTTTTATGAACACAAAATATACAGTATCAATGCAGTATACAAACTTCGGCATAAACTCCGTTCATTTAAGTATACAGTAACTATACCCATTGAAATTCATTGAGTTTTTTTTAAGATAGGTCTAACGTGTCGCGTCGTGAGTTTCATTTGAAATGGGGAGGAAAAAAAATATTTTTAATTTTATTTTGAATGTTTTAAATGGATCCAATTTAGAAACTTTGCATCCTTTTTCAATACTAAGAAGAAAACAAATTATTACTCGCAGAAGAAGAGTGCTATTGATTTCTAAAATATATTGCAAACCAGTGTTAAGGCAGATTCCGAAGAATACATATTTTGTAAAAACAATACAAGAATATCCCGAAGACGTTTTTAGAATACATTTTCGTATGACCAGGTCTACATTTCAGGTAATTCCACTTCGATAGTGATTTAAACCCAGTCATTCATTGAATAGTTAACATATTTCAGTGTGTTGAAAATGCTCTTAAGTCCCATTGGAAGAATCCTTCTCATGGTAGGCCAAAAAAGGCAAATTTGAAGGCTGCCCTTTACATAACCATTTGGAAATTGGCAAACAATTGTTCATTCAGAAAAATAATATTTGGCTAAGGGTGCTGCTTTTAAATATTTTATAAAAACAACGAAATTAATATATATGATACGAAAATCATTTATAAAATGGCCAGAATCTAGTAGCAGGCAAAAGTGTGCAATGGATGGGTTTGCAACTCTTCGGAATAATCCTTTTCCTAACGCTTTAGGTTGCTTAGACGGCACACACATACCAATAATAGCACCCAAAGTAGATAAAATAAGTTACTATAATCGCAAAGGATCTTATTCTGTAAACATGCAGGTAAATTTATATTTTTGGTTTTAAATAATCATTTTATAAGTTGTAAACACATCTATTTCAGGCAATATGCGATCATAATCAAAAATTTATCGACATTTGTTTTGGCTTTCTAGGAAGTTGCCATGATGCATCTGTCTGGGAACGCAGCTCAATTGGAAAAGCTCTCAAAAATGGATCAAAAGAAATCATTCAAAACGGGCAAATTTTAAGGGACTCTGCTTTTCCATTAAGTAATTATATAATGGTAAATGGTGGCTCAAAAGTCTTTCAACTATATACATAGCTCAACAAGAGTATGCATAGAGCAAGCATTCGGAAGATTAAAATCAATGTTTAGAATTGAAGTACATAGACTGCAAAAATTTAAATTTTGTAAAATATATAGTCATATCTTGTGTCGTTCTTCATAACATTATCATCGAACAAGAAAAGGAACGTTTTGAGTCTGAAGAAGGTAATTTAAGTATCCATGAATCCGATGATGACGAAATTTATGACCACCCTTCAAACTTAAATGAATCAGAAGAAGCTCGAGCTAAAAGAGACGGAATTGCAATGCTGTTTTCCTCATAGCTTGCAAGTTCAAATATTTCTAAACTGCAAATGGCTACATTACTTCAAATAAAACAATTTAAACCATTGGCGAAAAATTTTCAACATTTTAACGCGGCTCTAATTCTTCTTTAAAATGGGAGTCGACTCTAAATAATAAGTTTAGAATGAGAGTCAGCTCTTTGTAAATTTTAAACGATATAAAGTATACTTTAACGTTAAAGAGGTCTTCTAACTTTAAAACCAGCAAAACGCCCCTCTATCTTTTTAAAGTATGCTTTATCCAGTTCACGTTTGTCATTTTATAATCAAAACAATAAGAAAAATGTTTCCTGAGGAGCAAGACTTTGCAATTTTTGAAGACTTTCAACTTTTTAGAAAACCGAGAGTAATCAAAACTCGACCAAATCCTTTTAAAGATCTCGATTATCTTAAATTTTATTCAAGACATCGGTTTGATAAGACCACGGTTTGGGTTTTTAGTTGATAATCTTAACATAAGAGAGCCAGTGTCGAATCGTGGTCTTCCCATCACACCAGAACTGCAAGTCCTGGTTAATTTACATTTTTTTTGAAGAAATGTGCACCAAACTGAGCAATTCATGGTATGGTGCAGTCAACAGTGGGCAAGATCGTAAAAAACATATCGAAGGGCATAGCGAGTCTTTTGCCACACTTTATAAGGTTTCCGTTGACTTCCGTAGAGCTAAATAGAGTTAAATCAGATTTTTATAAGATAGCTAGAATTCCTATGGTTATTGGAGCGATCGATTGCACCCATGTGGAAATAAAGCGACCAATTAAAATCGTAGGTCCTGTAATGGTGGGCCATTATATTAATCGAAAAGGTACATATGATTTATTTACATGCCGCCTACACAGGCCATGAACGATGACCGGACTATGGAACATGTCTAAAAAAAAATCCAATGGAGTCGCAAAAATCCATGTCCAAGCAGGGACATATCCATACAAATCAGATTGTATTGGATTGTAGATTTGATTATGGACATTGTTCATAGCCTGTGGAATCCGGGTGTGACTTTTGTATTCGATAAACCTATCATCATAAGTTTTATAAGAAGTGAACTTAAAGCCCCCATTTCAATAAGATATAAACAGACGGGTAATGTTTTATTATTAAATTTATTGAAGGTTATTATTCACTGAATATTCAAATTGTCACTGATGCGACTTGCAAGATAAGAGACATCGTTGCAAGATCACGTGGGTCTCTTCATGACTCAAATATTAGGAACAACTGCCGATTAAAAAGCAAACTCGAAGGAAGTGCTAGTACTTACCAGGGTATCTTACTCGGAGACGCTGGATACCCATTTTCCAATATTTTGCTCACTCCTGTAAGAAACCCAAATAGCCAAAAGGAGCAAAGATACAACAATAGCCATACCTCAACAAGAAGTCGTATCGAGTGCCTGAATGGGCAACTCAAATCAAAATTCAGATCACTATTAGATCGGCTAAGAGAAGATTTAGATACCGCAAAGAATGTGATTGTTGCTGTCGCTGTACTCCATAACATTGCCAAGGAAAGAAATTTGTCTATTCTGGAAGAAAATAATAAAATGCCAAGGAAAGAAATTTGTCTATTCTGGAAGAAAATGTTGAATGTTATGGGAAACGGCTTTGGAAACCCCGATACTGGAAGAGTATTCAGAAACACATTTATAAATAGGTATTTTTAGAAAAAAAAAAAACAAAATTAATTTATTAATTCTTGTAAAACAAAAAAAAAAAAAACAAACAAACAAATTCAAAATATAACTTAAACCTAGAACAAGCGTTTTGATTTAAATACTCAATGCTTTATGCAGTTGCATTATTCTAGTTTGATTTTCTCAACCTTAAGCTGGTGAAGTTCTTCCATGTGTTCTATTTCCAACTTCTGTTTCTTAAGGATATGAGCTGTGGTTGCTTCGGCCTGTTTCAGGTGCTCCTTGTCTTGAGCAATTTGAAAAATGTGATGCTCGGTCTCATGGGTTTCTATGTCAATTTGCTTCTTACGCGACTCCATCACCTCACATTTTGTTGCTGGTTTTTTAGGCAGTTGTCTCAACTTACTTAGCAAATTTTTTGAAGAAGATGCAGCAGGTGTCTCAGCAACAATATTTGAAGCCATAACTTCGTCTTCGCTATCATCACAATAATCCCCTATATCTACTGCTGTGGTTTCGATGAAAGGTGGAACTGGGGTTGGTCTGTCTGCAAGTTCTTGGGAATTATTAGCCTGATCTTCACTTTCAATTACATCAGCCATTGAAATAATAGTATCGCTATCTATGTAAATGGTATCATCTTCCAGCTGTTCCTTTAGCATCTCAATTACTATTTCATCCAAGGGATCCAATTTGGGAATTTCAACCATATTTCCAGTCGATTTCAAGGCTTTTTTTAGCTTAGCATTCGCTTTTTTGTAGTAGTCCGTAGCGTAATGGTTAGTGCGTTCAACTGTCACGCTGGAGGTCTGGGTTCGCTTCCCAGCCTCGTCCACCTAAAAACTAAAAAGTTTTTTTTAAGGGCTACTGCCTCTTGCGAGGAATTGACAAATCCTCCAAGAGTATCACTTGTCACGAATAAGTGCTTCTCGTCTAGCCGTTCGGATTCGGCATAAAGTTGAAGGTCCCTTCCATTCCTGTCGATAGGCGCACACAGGAATGGTTGCGAGTTGTTAGTCACTAGGCCCTGGTTCTTCATGAGCCGTTGTGCCACCCGATTTATTTTATTTTTATATTCGCTTTTTTGGCTGAAATTTTCATCCTTGACCATTGCGCTCGCATCTTTTCTATACTCCTTTGGTATCCATTAGCAACCATTCCACTTCTTATCGCCTCCCAAGCTGCCTTTTTACCAGCAATTTTTGTATAGTCGTTTCCCTTGTCTTCAATCATTCGCAGGTGTTAATGCACCAATTCGCGAAAGATCTCTTTTTCCGTGCGATCCCAATTTAGCTCGCGGTCACGTTTTGACTAGAATAATAAAACCTATGTAAGCTCACCAATTCATTTATTAATAATAAATTATTATACTTTCTCTCCTTGCATATTTGTATTTATTAAAAATAATTTCCTGATTGTTTGGTGGGTAGGTACTCGTACTAGAAAACAATTTTGGAAATGGAATGAATAACACAACCCGTTATCAAAATACTGTACAAACATTATTGTGCGAGTTTTCTGAACGCAAAAAACTTTTGTCTCATTTTCATTAAGTTCGAAAAATATCCTCTTCTTCATTTTTCCGTCTTCTTCATTTTTCAAACAAACACCGTTATCAAATAACTATACCTACAAACAGGTAATTGTGTGAAGTTTCTGAATGCAAAATAAAACTTTTGTGTCATTTTTGTTAAGATCGAAAACAAAATCCTTTCCATTTTTTAACAAACAGACAAGCTTGAATTAAACACAAAAGAAATTGGGGAAAGTTGAAAGAGAAAGAAAATGAAATGTAGAAATAGTTCGAGTTTAAGAAATTCTGATCTTTTTCTATCAATTACAGATATTGACACACGAAAAAACGTTCAATGTAAATTCAGACTAAGTTGGTATATGTACAATCAAGTGCTGTTCCGGAAATGTTGCCTTATCCACTCTTTCGCTATACTGTTTCCATTGAATGAATTTGTGCAATTTCAGTTCAAACATTTGGAGATTTTTAATGATAGAACAAGATTTTATTCAGATTTCGTTAAAATTTGATGATTTGTTTAAGATTTCAATGAAACATCAATAAAATTTTGTTTTACCAATCCGAAATCTCCAATTTTTGAGCTGAAATTACTATTATACTCCAAATCGGTGAATAATACACCTTCGATGTTCCTAAAATCTGAAACGATTTTAACTTTATTCTCATTTCATATGTGTTTGTGCCATTTATTTTTATTTTGTAAATCTTTATGTTAAATATAAACACCAGAGTAAAAAATCTCATTGAGGAATTCAAGAAGTTTGAATAATGAATAAGTAGTTTTCAATTTCCACGCTTTTATAAAAACCTCTTCCACTAATATGTACTAATGTAATATGTATGTATGTAGGATATAAAGAAATATAAACAGTTTTTATACACTATAATAGTTAATATATTGTCTTTATTAAACAGTCGTTTTGGTTTTTATTTACTTTACTTTTCTTTGACTTAATTTAAACAGAAATATACTTCAGACCGCCGTCGTCGTATCGCGCGTCGTTACCTTACTTCTTGTCGTCGTCGTAGCTATTCTTGAACTCTCTTCTGTGTTTTTTCGCCGTCGCTTAGACAAGATCCCATACCATATACCTTCGCATGAGTCGATACCAGGCAAGAGCCCTGGTGGCCCAACTCCATAGGCAGCCAACCCCTACCACTCCTCCCAGTAGCAGCAGAATCTTGATGAATCGATTTGGTATGCTTGGCATTGTTTTTGTTTTGTTCTCCTCCTTACGATGTGCATGGCTATTTAAATGCATTGAATTAGGTCATGTTTCGTCGGTCGTTGTCATTGCTGGATATTTGGATCTGTTCAGTGCATTGACCGGTGGTGTATGTTTGCTGTTCCATTCTTATCTATCGTCGTGGGTGTATGGTTGCTATTCATCGCCGCGGTGGTGACAGGTCGTATTCCGTCCAGTGGAATGTGCTGATGTTTATTTTGCTTCTTGATCATGACGACGGTCTGAAAGTATAGTATCTGCGTTATCTAATATACAATAATATACTCTTATTAAATACTTAGCTTTATGTTATTACTCATCGATCCCACATTCGGCCATCCTGGAATTATCGACTGTCCTCAGGCGATGTCATCTTCATCTTCGGAGTCATCCTCGTCATCTTCCTCATCATCTTGTATCCATGGCTTCATGTAATCTGCCGATGTGCTAGTTATGTTGGGCCCCTCATGTTGACCCACTTTCTTCACTTCATATCTTTCATTTCTCTTTACTTTCGTCACCTCGTATGGTCCCAAGAAACTGGCATGTAACTTCAGCCCAGTTCCAAACTGTGTTCTCTTGATGGCGACAAGATCGTTCACCTTATACTCATGTGCCGCCTTCCGCTTTTTGTTATATGTTCTTTGATTCTCAGCTTGAACTCTGCTTATCTCGTACTTTGCTGCCTTTCTCATCTCGTCTCGATTCGTTTCGAAGTCATCCAATATAACGTCTTCTAGCAGCTTCCTTATCTCCAGATCCTCCGCTCGACGCATGGTTGCCCCAAACATCAATTGGAAAGGACTCCTCTTTGTACTTCGTGACACCGTTGAGTTGATGGTTTGCTGGACCTGTCCTACGTGTTGGAACCATTTCGTGGGGTCTGCTACTGCTACCTTTGACAGCACTTCAATAACTATTTTATTGATCCTCTCAACCTGCTCGTTGCCCCTTGGTACTCCAGTTGTTGTTAATACGTCACAATATTCCTTGAACGCGTTTGCCGTAAACGCGGCGCCTTTATCAGAAATCAGTCGGGTTGGGTTCCCGAATGTTTCACTCTGCAGGTCTAATCGTTTTATTGCCTCTTCGCACTTCGTTGTCTTCACTGGATATATCCACGTGAACTTCGTAAACGCATCCACCACCACAAACAGGTAGTTATAGAACTTGTGTGTTGATGGAAGCGGTCCAACGTGGTCAATATGTAGCATGTGTAACGGTACGTCAATCTTCTCAATTGGGTGCAGGAACCCTTGCGCCCTTCCGCTTTTCTTTGCCGCCAATATACACGCCACGCAGTTTGCTAAAACGTTATCTATGCACCCCATAAGCTTCGGTATATAATGGTCTTGCTTTACTATGGCCTCCACTTTCTTCGCACTTATGTGCCCCTGTGCATGTGCGTTACGAATGATTTCCTTCTGAAGCGACTTGGGGACCACTAATAAATGACAACCCCCTTCGAACTTATATAGTAATCCGCTTCTTACTTCATAATCTTTATACGCACCCACAGCTGTAATTATATCAAAGATTAATTGGCAAAATTCGTCTTTACCTTGTGCGGATTTTATCCGGTGTATGATGCCATCTTCTATTCTCATTGCAACAGGATATCTACTAAGCTAATCTAATTTCCTCTCAGATCGGCTGGTCTTGAAACTCAGGAAGAACGTTGGGTGGAAATGTCCATCATCATGTTTCTGCAGCAGCGCCCCTCCATATCCTTCTATGCTGGCATCCGTATGGAGTTCTGTGAGCAAACATGGATTAAATAGTTTCAAAACTGGCTCACTGCAAAGACAAGATTTAAGTTCATTAAATGCAATCATTTCTTTTTCACCCATCCCAAATTTATTTTCTTTTCTTAAGAGATCTGACAAAGGTTTCGCTATCCTGGAGTAATTTAGGACGAATTTCCTAAAAAACCCAGTCAGTCCCAGAAAACTTTGTATCTGCTTTACGTTTCTCGGTACCGGAAACTTCTGTACTGCTTTTACCTTCTCCTCTGATGGCTTTATGCTTCCATTACCTATAACATGCCCTAAAAACTCTACTGACTGTGATAGGAAATTACATTTTTCCCATTTTATCTTCAATCCGTACTCCTCGGCCACCCTTAGCACAACCTTCAGTTTTTCCAATGCCTCGTCTTCGCTCTTTGCAAATATGATGATATCGTCCACATATATCAACAAATATTTTTGTAGCACCAGCTCCCGGAAAATTTGGTTGACGAACCTCTGGAATGCAGCCGGTGAGTTACATAGCCCAAATGGTACCTTAAGAAATTCATATTGCCCATCTGGCGTTACGAATGCCGTATATTTTCTGCTGCCCTTTGCTACATCTACGTGGAAAAATCCATCTTTTAAATCTAAAGTGATAAATACCTTTGCATCATGAAGTGGTTCGAAAACTTCCTCCATGACCGTCATGGGGAACCTGTCCTTCATCATTTTCTTGTTTAGCTCCCGGTAATCGATGCATAGTCTATACTTTCCATCCTTCTTCTTCACTAGGACTAACGGGCTGGCATACTCTGATCGACTTGGAACTACGACTCCATCATCTATCCACTCTTTTACCTGTTTATTTACTGCATCTCTTTCTGGAATCGCTAGTCTTCGTGCCTTACGGAAAACTGGGATATCGTCTGTTAACACAATGTTCATCTCGATGCAGGACCTTGCGAGACTTTTCGGCCTATATGCATCTACGATATCGTTCACTGCATGTCTGTACTCTTCGTTTCCTACTTTCCACTTTGAATCATCGTCTCTTTCCTGGCACCATTCGATTTGAAAAATGTCGTTCTCCTCCAGATTGTATCCTTCCTTCATACTTTTTTCCTCGTCTATCTTCTTGACTATCCTAATTTTTCCGCCGCTGATAACTAACTCAACATTTCTCAAAAAATCTCTTCCGAGCAGTATCTCATCTGGAATCCACCGATCTGGTACAACCTGAAATCGATTCAAATATTTTTCTGTTCCAACCTGCACTTCTAACACATATGAGCCTAGGGTTTTCCGAGGGCTGTCTCCAAACCCTTTCAACATCATTCCCGGTAACTGGGGTTCGGCTTCACTTATCTTCCCTTGGAATGACTTATGGATTATCGAAACGTCGCTTCCATTGTCCACGAAAGCGTAATATGTCTTACCTTTCACAATTATTGGAATGTGCCGCTCGTCTGATTCGATGCGATTCACATGACTAATCCCTCTTGAGGTCGAAGGTGTTTCATTCTTTACTGGGCAATTTGGTGATATATGCCCGAACTGGTTGCATTTGAAACAACGTGTTCCCTTCCCCTTATCTGGACAACTAGCAGCTATATGCGACTTCGACCCGCAGTTGTGGCACCGTCTCCCTTGTCCTGTTTGTCCTGTCTGTCCTTCTTTACCAGGAGGCGTCGATGATTTACCGCCACCACTATTGCTCTTGCTGAAACCTTGTTGCGTTGGCATAAATCTTTTCATTTGCTGGTAGTTCTCCATTTTTTTCTTCAGTTCTTCCAATGTTGTGGCTTCGTACAGGATCATTTTATTATAAATGGAATCTGTGATTCAATTTCGAATATACTCCAGCAGCGACTCCTCATCAATTTTTCCTTCACTTGCCAATTGCTGCATCGAGTACAGATACTCTAGGAGACTCTCTGTGGTTGTTTTCTTTCGCGCTTCCAGCGCTCTGTGCACCTCGATGGTGGTCTTTGTCTTTTGAAACTCTGTTACCAACACCTCCTTCAGTGCTGCATAACTTGTTAGTCCCGTCTTGGCCTCGACCGCAAGTCTGGCTGCCCCTCGTAACAGTCGCTTTGTGTATAGGAACTTTTGAATATCGTTCCACTGACATACTGTAGCAATGTCCTCGAAGTCTTTTAACCATACCGTCAAGTTCTTTCCCGCTTCACCCGAAAAGTGTTCCAGGGAGTCCTCCACATCCCTGAACACGAAATTGTTGGCCCTTTCATTAGCCATCGTAACTTCGTCCACGCCTTCTTCGTCTTCTTCTCGATCCGCTTTTGGAATTTCTTCTTTGTCCCCTTCTATCTCGTTATCTTCACCCTTCTCTATTACTATTCTGACTTCGCTTTCAGTAATGTTTTCGAATGCCTCTCTTATCCTGTCCACCAAGTCAGTTTTTAGGCGGTACCGGTACGACAAATTCTTTTGCTGTAAAAACTTCTGTAATTCGCGTGTGGTGAAGGCTTGAATTAATTCATCCATCCATATCCTTTACACGAGACAAAGTTCTTCACAGTTTTCTTAACAAATCCTATAACACAGTTCTTCACAATTTTCTTAACGAATTTTTCTTAACGAATTCTTTACAACTTAACCAATCTCAACAAATCTTAACACAGTTCTTCACAATTTTCTTAACGAATCCTAGGGGACTTCTTTACAACTTAACCAATCTTAACAAATCTTAACACAGTTCTTCTCTTCTTAACTCTTTTCGAATCTTATCAAAAACCATTAACACTTCTTTTACCTCAAAGTTGTTGGGATATGAAAATAAATTTCCCGTAGATCCCGGACGAGCCCCCAAATGTAGGATATAAAGAAATATAAACAGTTTTTATACACTATAATAGTTAATATATTGTCTTTATTAAACAGTCGTTTTGGTTTTTATTTACTTTACTTTTCTTTGACTTAATTTAAACAGAAATATACTTCAGACCGCCGTCGTCGTATCGCGCGTCGTTACCTTACTTCTTGTCGTCGTCGTAGCTATTCTTGAACTCTCTTCTGTGTTTTTTCGCCGTCGCTTAGACAAGATCCCATACCATCAACCTTCGCATGAGTCGATACCAGACAAGAGCCCTGGTGGCCCAACTCCATAGGCAGCCAACCCCTACCACTCCTCCCAGTAGCAGCAGAATCTTGATGAATCGATTTGGTATGCTTGGCATTGTTTTTGTTTTGTTCTCCTCCTTACGATGTGCATGGCTATTTAAATGCATTGAATTAGGTCATGTTTCGTCGGTCGTTGTCATTGCTGGATATTTGGATCTGTTCAGTGCATTGACCGGTGGTGTATGTTTGCTGTTCCATTCTTATCTATCGTCGTGGGTGTATGGTTGCTATTCATCGCCGCGGTGGTGACAGGTCGTATTCCGTCCAGTGGAATGTGCTGATGTTTATTTTGCTTCTTGATCATGACGACGGTCTGAAAGTATAGTATCTGCGTTATCTAATATACAATAATATACTCTTATTAAATACTTAGCTTTATGTTATTACTCATCGATCCCACATGTATATGATTTTTTAATATACGTAAATGCTGAAACCTTCCGTGTATGAATTCTGACACAATATTTAGGTATTTAAATTAAAAATTGTTTTCATAACTCAGATGAATCATACATACATACATACGGAAGTCAATTGAAAATCAGAAGCGGTTCTATTTGGATTTGGATTAATTATTAGCCCATAGATATGTTTTTAAAATATCAATTTTATATTTAAATAAAAATTGCAGTCCTTCATAATTTATGCATTATTATCTGTCTATTATAAAATAACTTTTGTTTGTAGTTAACCTATTTGAGGACTTAGAGGATTATTATGTTAAAATTTATATTGCCAAAAGGGATCGTTTATAATCACCAGAACCACAAGGTATCGCCTTTAATCCAGAAGTACATACTCTTTTCGTATTTATTTTGGAATGCTTCTTTGATGTCACCCGAACCGATTTCAGATCGGATTACAATAATCTAATTCTAAAATAAAGTGAAATAAGATGTTAATAATTGCATTTTCTTATAGATATTTTATAATTTACCTTTTTCTGTGGGAAATTATCACTTTGTTTGCATTGAATCATAAAGTCGCTCAGCGAAATATTTGGATAAGACAGAGGCATCAGCAACGGCAGCTGCTTCAACTTCCAGATTATCATCATGATTACTCTGGTCCAAGAAGACACACAATCGCTTAAAGTGTCCACTTTATTGAGTAAACGAGTTCCTTTTCGTATTTTTTCTAAAATTAAGTGAAATAAGATGTAAACAATTGCATTTTCTATAGATATTTTATATATTTTACCTTTTCTGTGGGAAGTTATCACTTTGTTTTGCAGAATGTAGAGAATGTGACGTTTTTTTTTTAATTTTTCGTTCTGTTTGATTTATTAAGCTGTCAAAATTAGGCGTGTTTCACAAAAATTTGCTGACGTTTTGTTAAACAGGTTCTTTAGTTAGAGTTGTTTAAAGTGTTCAAAATTAGGAAAAAATTAAACAATAGTTTTTAAATAAAGGACTGCTTTAACTAGAGTCAGTTATATTGCTTAAACGAGAACTGTTTAAAATTTTGCGCCATTGTGTTTAATAGATACATTATTTTATTGGACTTCATTTAATTCTATACATCATATAAGGCACGTATATATTTGGTAGGAACAACAAAACTTAAACATTTACTTCTCGATAAATAAAAACTTAAACAAACAAAACATAAACAAAACTGGCATTAAAAATCTGGCATTCGGTGCAAATCATCTTTAAGAGAAAAAAGAAGTTCCAGCTTTTTACTTTCTATTTCGAGACGTTTGCGTTCCACAGAAACCAGTTCGTTGGGGCGCCGCTCGTCCTCAATAGCTTATTTTGCCAAGAATTCCAATATTTCGTTGTTGTTGACGGTGGAGTTTTTCTTCTTTTTCTTTGGCGGTTCTCGATTTGGTTCTTCTTCAACATTTTCTTTCTCGTATGATTCATCGCAAAAAATTTCGGCTATCAGCTCAGGCGGTGGGTCAATATTGTGTCAAGTTCCATAAACTTCTTCGAAATCTTCAAAAAAATTCCCAAGTTGTAGCGTCTCGTCCACTTTCCTTATTTCTTTTCTTTATTCTTCTATACGACATCATTAGGTTTAGAAATTTCCTTGAAATCTCTGCTTTATCATGAGGGAATGAAGGAGCAACCTGAATAATGTCTGATAGGACTTTCCCCCAAAGGACTGCTTTCTTTCTTCGTCCTGAAGAAAAATCTTCCTCCATTCCCAGGTGTACTGAGACCAGAAGTTTCGTGTCGCTATTGGTCCAATTTTTTTGATCAGGGTCTGTCCTGAAATATTTTAATTATATTTATTTATCATTATCTCATAAAAAGCTGTTTTTAACAATATAATTGCAAATGTACTTGAAGTGATAGTCCCCTGTGCAAAAATAATTAGTCCCTATTTTTCTATTTATCAAATTTAAAAGCCCATTCCATGGTCAATAAAATAAAATAAAAAAATAATAATATTCAATAAATTCGATACGCGCCGCCGTGTCACTAACAAAAAAAAAAAAAAGTGCAATAGAAAAAATAAAAGTTCAATCGAAAAAAAACAAAGTGCAATAAAACAATCAGTGCAATAGAATACCTAAAAAAAAATAGCCTATATAACAAAAAAAAATCATGTGCAAACTAAAATGCAACAATGCCAACAGAAAAAATAAAAGCAAGAAAAGCGATGACAAAAAAAACAATAAACAGTGCAACGAGTGATAAACCCCTTTTTTCCTCCTCCGTTCTCCTCTCACAGTTGCATTAACTTGATCGTTATGTGTACTGTGTGTGAAGCTTCCCACATAGTGCATACATCGAGCAAGTAAGTCTGACGTCAGATAGATAGTTGTTATTTTTTCTAGTTTACCAGGGTTCGGATCAGTACTATTTGTCGCTAATTAATAACACTAGTGACAAGTTGTACTGAAAAGTTCCAATTGGGAATTAGAATTAAATATTCATCTTAGGTAATTGTCTGACTTGTGTTTTCGTTAGCTTAGAGAATCGAAATGGTTGGTAGTTTTAGAGTTGATTTCAGCAACATTCGTGGGCTTAAAAGGAATTTTTATGCCACATATGTTCACACTGCAAAAAACCGACCAGCTGTTTTGGCACTGAGTGAAACTCAGATAGGTGAAAATTCTGATCATTCGGAATTTAATTTATTTGGGTATAACTTGGTGCCATTATTCTTTCCCCGTCATGGTCTTGCCGTTTACATAAGAAATGATGTTGCGTACCAACTTCAACCACAATATGGTCTGTGTTCTAACAACAAACTTCAACTTCATGTGGTTAAAATTCAAGGTGAATAAGCGCATCATTCATACTTGTTTTCTTTATCGAAGTCCTAATCTGGACAGAAATTCAACTTGTAACGAATTTTATGCTCTGTCCGACTCCATTTAAAGAATCGTTGGCCATTACCATCACACTGAAATCGTCATTGCGGGCGATTTCAATGTACACAATTCTAGTTGGCTTCGCTTTTCGGGTCAGACAACACCCGAAGGAAGGTATGTTGAGCTCTTTGCTGAGTTGAACCACCTGACTCAGCTTGTTGACGAGCCAACTCGAATACCGGATGTTACAGGTCAATCCGCCAACACCCTTGACTTGTTTCTTACCTCTGACCCTGATAAATACACTATTAGTGTATCATCGCCTCGTCAGACCATTGTGTCATATCTGCAAATTTCTCGTGCCAACAAAACTCAGTTAAAGAGAAAGCACCAACGAGAACCGTTTGGCAATACGAGAAAGACAACTGGGACGGTCTCAACGGTTTCTTCAGTAACTTTAACTGGTCACTATGCTTCCTCGATAGTGACGTAGACGCCAGTGCAGATATGATCACAAATTTAATTCTTTGTGGAATGAGAAATTTTATCCCGAATATGGTAAAATCTATCAAACCCAAAGAAAACTCGTGGTTTAATTCGAGCTGTAAAGAGGTTATTAGGGTCAGAGAAGTAAGTTTCCGTAGTTACAAAGCCAACCCTACTGAGGAAAACCGGAAAAAGTTTCAACAAGCCAGGAAGTCCTGTAATGACCATATTCGAAGAACCAAATTTTTGCATGACCAAAAATTAAGGCAAAAAATTCTACAATGTCACAATAGTAGTAAAAATTTTTGGTCATTTGCAAAGAACATACGAAATGCCACTTCGTCGTCGGTTCCAACGCTCGTCTTTAACGACACCCCTTTTGTCAGCTCGTTAGAGAAAGCCAATTTGCTTGCAGCACAGTTTGCTGTTAATTCGACGCTGCCAGAAAGTGTTATGACTCCTCCCGTACTTGAGAGCGCAAACGAATTTATGGGACGAATCTTCTTTCGCACTCGTGCAGTTGCCAGAGTCCTAAAAGATCTTGATATACACAAATCCGCTGGCCCGGATAGTTTCCCTCCCATTGTTCTGAAGAGGTGTTCTTCAACGCTGGCGAAACCACTGCGTAAGCTTTTCCATCTGTCCTACTATACTGGTCTCTATCCGAGTGGATGGAAAACAGCATTTGTCCAGCCTGTCCCTAAAAAAGGCGTATCTTCTTTACCCTCTAACTATCGACCAATAGCACTTACATCCCTTCTTTCCAAGGTCATGGAAACGCTGATCAATTTTCAGCTCAAGAAATATCTCGAAAAACGAAAGCTTCTTAATGACCGCCAGTACGGCTTTCGAAGCAATAGGTCCACTGGTGATCTGATGGTATATCTCACCGAACAGTGGAACACATCTTTACATCGTTTTGGAGAAAGTAAGATTATTGCACTTGATATTTCTAAAGCGTTTGATAGAGTTTGGCATCAAGCTCTCTTATCGAAAATACGCGCATTTGGTATCGATGAATCTCTTCTTCGTTGGATTAGAAATTACCTTTCGGACCGCTCAATACAAGTTGTATTAGACGGTTTCAAGTCTGAAATTCACAAAATAAATGCTGGTGTACCCCAGGGCTCCGTTTTGTCCCCTACTCTCTTCCTTATTTTCATAAATGATCTTTTATCTGAAACTTCTAATCCATTAAACTGTTTCGCTGACGACAGTACCCTCAGCTTTTCATATTCGTTTTTAGATTCACATCCATGTCCTTCGGATGTGGAACTCGAAAGGCAGCGTATGATAAGCTCATTAAATTCTGGTCTTGACAGCATATTCCAATGGGGAATCAAAAACCGCGTGGAATTTAATGCTTCTAAAACTTAATGCTGTCTTCTGTTGTCCAAATGAAACCCGCCCCCCATGCCACTATCCATGAGTGGCACTTGCATTGTGGAAACCTAAAAGCTTTCAGTACTCGGTATGTGTATCACAGACCACATTGTGTGGAATGATCACATTTTTGATGTCGCCAAAAATGCTGCTAAGTGTTTGGGTTTTCTACGGCGATGCAAGAAATTGTTCACCCCATCTGCTCTGGCTGTTATATATAAAGCCTTTATCCGTCCAAAACTCGAGTACAATTCCCATGTTTGGGCAGGTGCTCCATCAACCCACTTGTGTCTTTTGGATAGGATACAAAGAAGAGCTATGAAAATGATAGGTGACAGAAATATAACGGAAGCATTTGCAACTCTCGAACACCGCCGCAATGTTTCATGTCTTTCGTTGTTTTACCGTTATTTTTATAAGCAGTGCTCTACTGAAATAGCCAGTTGCATTTCGCCCCTAAAAGAATTTAACCGTAATACTGGTACTTTCAGGAATGCACATCAGTTTACCCTTGAGCCCAACTTCGGACGTACGGTCAAGTATAGAGATTCTTTTTTTAGCCGAACTACCCGAATGTGGAATGCTTTAGCCGGCTCTATTTTTCCCTTCCATTTCGATATTCAAAGGTTCAAAACCAATGTGCATCGGCATCTCCTCTTTAATCCTTCCCTGTTTTCCTAACGCTCGCACTGTGTTTAATTTAACAATCTAAGGGTAACAAAAATTTAAAAATAGACATTAACATTACTCACATGCTTGCTTGTTTACTTTTGTGCAAAAGAAAATTGAAAGATACAAATTTGCGATACTTTTACTGTAGTGTTTCAGTATAACTACAATAATGAACACAAGTGATGCCAAACTTCTACAGAAATATTACTTGTTTTATACATTAATGAACGCGATACTGGTAGTGTTGCTGTATCTTTACAATTATGAACTCAGCCTATGTAAACTCGAATTTCATATTTTGATATTGTGTAATCTTTACTTTAAATAAACATACATATACCTACAGTATACTCTGCAAAAGGTAATGAAAACAAAATTTAAAA